>CM067074.1:35024448-35170522 GCA_033980235.1 Diadema setosum
GTTATGATCATAGTCCTTCCAACTGATTTTTTCCAATATGTTAATTCCCCAGAAATTTACTTTAAATGCTCTATAAACGCGACTTTTATACTCTGTTTTCACAAAAAGTCCCTACCGTGGGAGGGGGTATCCCCCCTCCCACACCCTCCCCCCCCCCCCCCCCCCCCCCCGCCCCTCGGTCGCTTCGCTCCCTCGGCGAGGATCTCACACCAACACATTATTATGTACTCCCGTATATGTAATAATCATAGTCCTTCGCACTATTTTTCACTTTGTTTAATACCTAAGAAATTTGCTTTTAAATGGTCTATAAACGCGACTTTTGTACCCTGTTTTACAAAAGCTCCCTACAGTGGGGGGGGGGGGGGAATCCCCCTTTCCACATATTTGTTTGGAGAGGGAAACTTCCCCTTAAAAACCTTGTCGAGTGGGAAGACATGGTTGCCCTCAATAGAATCAATCTTCATTCACTGCCCACTGAGCTACATCTGGAATCCATAAATTGCGCCCGTCTGTGAATATGTGCATAGAGGTGTATGCTCCTCGGTTGAAGGGTGTGTACAGTTCTGGTCGAGGTGAGGATTTAGCTTTTAACGTTTTGCGAGATATTCAGAAACCACTCTATGAGATGTCAAAGAGCATGCAATTCTAAAGGGTTTCAAAAGTTTATTTGATGAAAATTGGTTTTAAAATGGCTGAGATATCCAAAAACAAGGTGAAACAAAGAGATCCTAATTAAGTTGTGGCCTGTCACCTTTTATTATCATTTTTTTGGATATCTCGGCCATTTCAAAACCAATTTTCAACAAATAAACGTTGAATCTTTCTTAAAATTACATGCTCTTTCATATTTCATAAGAGGTTTCTTATTATCTCACTTAGGAATGTTCAAAACATGAATCCCCACTTCAACCAGTACTGTACAGTCCCTTTAAGGTTGACTACAGTCTAGCTTCTTTGGCTGTGTGTATACGTACACAGAGGTCAGTGATAAGCCTGTATGCAATTTGTTATATTTTTTATATGATAGCATGTTTTGTGATACACCTGACTTACACATATGCATCAAATGTGGTAACACGAACACTTTTCAGATCACTGCTCCCAAAGGTAAACAATACCATGCTAGTGGGTCTATTAATATTTGAATGCATCCTTCGCTCTCCATCTCGCTGCTGGTAGGTTGCCGAGAAGGAGCAGGAGGTCCTTCGTCTCCATGGACACATGCATACCGTGGAGGCGCGGCTTGACGAGACGGAGCGAAGGACCGCGGCGGAGAGCACGATGCAGAGCCAGAAGTGGTCTGAGTTTGAGAGGATGGCTGAGAGCATGAAGAAACTCTCTCAGAGCATGACAGCACGCTCCATGATGCCGGAGTATTGACGGCCGCTGCCCCCTGCGCGACAGTAGGAAGTATTTGTAGATTTGTTTGTGAGCAAAGGAGGTCTCTAATGCTATGTCAGTCCTGCACAATTGATTAGTCTTCACTCAAGGTGCACAGTGAATCAGAGTTGGGACTAAATGTCAACATGCGGTTGTCAGTCCCATGAGATTGTACCATGTGACGTACAGATTGATTTGGATGATTAGAAAATCTCACTTATATCACTGGAGTGTTTGCAGGTTCTTTATATTGAAGAAAGAAGATTTAACTTGAAATGTCAAGATTGGACTAAGATATGTGGAAGGTATTCAAAGGGGAAAATATATGTTCTTGCTTCATTTTCTCTTACAGGAGCTGTAAGCTTGTATGACTTCAACGTTATAATGATTTTACTGTGTCATTCCATGTTAATGTCCAGAAAGAAATGATTCCATGTACATTCTTCAGCAAAGTCCTGCCATCAATCTCCTTTAATAGCTGATTGCAAAATTCTTATTTCTGAATTGAATATTTTCTGCTCCATGCTGGACATGAAACCTGCTTTGTTGTTTAGCTGAAGAAATGCAGAGTGGTATAAATGCCAGATGTTGCTAATCGCTTCAATCAGGTGCAAGAGAAAATCATTCCATTTTTAAATGAAAGTGATCACCTGTAGATATCATTCATATCATACATATATATTAATAATATATTTTTGTTTGTTTGTAGAAGTTAGCATCAAGTACCTGTCGAATGTAGGGATTTTATATTTCTTTCAAACTGCTAAACACTGCTGAAGCAAACATGCATACAAGCATGATTCATTTGCTTCCACGGTTAACTGTTTATTTACCAATTGTTCAGATCATATAGAACAATCAAGGGGTTGTTTTTACAAGTAGGTCGTTGAAAAGAAGTGTGTTGCAATCTCTGCTGTTTTTGTTTTTGTTTTTGTTTTTGTTTTGTTTTGTTTTGTTTTGTTTTGTTTTTTTTTTTGGGGGGGGGGTTGTAATCATTAACTAAACTCACTATAACCTACTAAGACCTATACTTAGCCTGAACTCAATAATACTGTAAGTGGCCAATTAAAATGACATTGTATATTTGATATAGTGCCAATACACAAAAATGAGCCTGATAAAGTAAAATGTAAAGTGATCCAGCTCTCATCTGTTGTTGCATGTCCACAAAGAGTGTTTAAGGAGTGATTTTGCTACAACACGCACTTCCCATAGACACCTGCCAGAGTATACTCGAGACTAGTCTTTGTTAATTTTCATAAATATTAGGAAGTGTGTATCATGTAGTAATGCCAGCTGTTTCCTCATGTTGTAACTTTATAGTAAAGCTATCTTCACCTATCTTTTCAGGGAAAGGAATTTGTTCAGCATTATTGGCAAATCTAAGAGAGATAAAGAGGTTTTTGTAGAATTACAAATTGAGGCTGATGGTGAAATATCTTTCATCTTTTTGTCTTCATGTCTGTTACTGCTGTAAAGGCACTTTGTGTACAGTACTGTATTCAGTTGGAGTCTACCAAACATTCCACATACAACATGAATATTTCAGGGAGGGATTCTGTCATTAAAAGAAGATCTTGGTGCAGAGATGTTCGTTGTTGTTGTTTGCACAACGATGGAAAGAAATAACCAAAATAGGGAGTTTATGAAGAGTGTGCTATTTGGGCACACTGCAGTATTACACCATGTGTGATTGAGAAGCATTGTTTACATGTGATAGACAGATTGCAAGGAAGTTACATGCTTTTTTGCTTGAAGTGAGAGCAGGCTATTTTTGTTTAGATATGGACATTTCCTGTGGTCATGTGGTCGCTACCATGTCCTCAAATTAAGAAAGACTTCATTTTTCTTCCTCAGATGGACGGTCTGATTCAATTTTGGCCCAAAACTGGCAGCCTAGCTCACAATATGTACCGATGAGGGCGCTATTTGCTACTTCCTCTGCTAGTCTTATAAGTTTACAACAGTCATGTAAATATTTGTGTGATACTAGCATTCATCAAAAATGTCTATCATCGAGCAAATATGCAAGTTCTAGTGGTAGCCACCATAAGTAGAGGTTTCTTTTTGCTGTGTACATTAACTTTAGCCACTTAATCAAACTTCTGTGTTCCAAAGGAAAACTGGAATTGTCTCAGCATGGCATACTCGAACTGCCTTTATACTGTATCAGTGTGATGACATGAATTGTGTTGGTGACATTTATGCACATGTATGATGTACACGTGATATATATGTAGCATTTAGTGTTTGGCTTTAACCACCGTAAACGTACATACAGTATTGTACGTCCATAAAGACTTCATGTGAAAATAATTAATGTATAAAGTATGATTACATTATCACCTTTACAAAATTCTAAATTCCATTTTTATTACAAAAAAAAAGTTCTTTTTTGTGACATTCACACTATAGTGTCTTGCTTGATACTCACTTCCAATGTATTTGACAGTACATGTATTCATGAACGAGAGAGCTATTTTGTACTACTTTGCTGTGTATTGGATAAATTTGTGAGGCTCTAAACTGTCTTTTTTGTCATTGATGTACTGTATAAGCTGTTATTTTCGCAAGAGTTTAATTTTTGTGCGAATGTCGCTAATCACTGTTGGACCACAAATTTAATAACACACGCAAATATCTCAAACTGACAGCAGTAATGCACTTATGATAGCCTTAGATAGCCTCAGGGGCAAAATCATGAAAACAACATCTCGGGAAAAATGCCTGTGACCTCATTCGCGAAAATATCTGTATGCAAAAATAACATCTTATACAGTATAGACATTACATGTATGTAGAGTAAGACATATTGTGACAGTTTGAAATACATGTATATGTGTTTCATATGAAATGTATATTTCCTAATAAACCAACACTACTGATATTCAATTTATCCAATACTGTGTGTGTAGTTATATTGAAGTACATGTAGCATTTGATTGCAAATACAGTACAGTGAACTCCCATTATAACAAGTCCTCGGGACCAGCGGTTTTCTTTTGTTATATCGAAATTTCGTTACAACTGAACAAATATAAAACGTAGAGCGGATAATGTTGCAGTCTGAATTTTTACTTCGTTGTAAGCAGAATTTTGTTATAACCATGTACGTTATCACGGGAGTGCACTGTGAGTACATGTGTAACTTATGTTTATGTACACAGAGTGCATATCTGTGCTTTCTTATCAATCTCCAAATATCAGAGATGATTGACTGTTTCACTCTCCATGTACCCATGCACTAGATGGACATGGAGATTCAAAGAAGGGAGAAAATTGTCACTGCATTCAGAAGCAACCTATAAGACATGCTGGGTTGGGTAGAAAGATGATTCCCTAAATACATCACTGTGGTTACCTTATGATCCTTACTGAGTGAAACACCAGCTTTCAACCCCACCACCCTACCTCCACCCCCCCCCCCCCCTTCAGAATAATAATGATTGGTGCATCAATACAGTAACCATGAGAAGACTACAACCAATCAAGTGTGAACAGTTCTGTTCTCCAAAAACCCTGTTGTAGACTTACAGTAGTGTGAGTTGTGGGTGTAATTATTCCTGAGACAGGGCCATGGATGAAATTGTAGAGTCAGAGAAGAAACAACCACAACATAAAGCATATGATACAATAAATTCATACACCTTCAGATATATTCAATGGGAAAATAACCTCTGGCAAAATAATATCTACATGCAATTGGTATAGTAAGGGTACTAGGTCTCGCGCAGGGACGTAATGATCGCGCATAGCGTAACTGCGTATAGCAAGCATTAATACGCGTAAGACTAAGCGCAAAATTTGCCGATACGCCCATGGAATAAACATACCTGACAACCGCTAAAAATGAGAAGGAAGCAGGTAAGAAATTTAGATTTCAAACAAATTTTTCACTAAATTTCCAATTTTTTGGAACAAATTTTTCACTAAATTTCCATTTTTTTACGTTATAATTTACCTACCTTAGCTTAAAATCTTTCTTAAGGATGTTGTAGCCAAGACGTGTCGTCTCGCTTGTCTCGTTCGTATGATCGTAGCCGATAGAATTAGGTGATCCGAGTATCCTCTCGGATCACCTATTGTATCTGTACGGATTCTTTCTTCTTCTTCTTCTTCTTTATTTCTTTCTCCTCAAATCTTGTGCAGAGGTTAACTCAAAAAGTCCCCAACCTATCACTTTCAAACTTATACCATATATGTATCATGTCCTAAGGACGACAGATCTAGTGTATCAATGTGATCAGTTAACCGTGACGTCATTATGACGTCATTATCTGAAATCACGTTTACATCAATATCTCATTAATGGAACGGAATTTTTGAATGAAATTAATTTATCATATAGTTCAAGTCAAGGTCTATTGATATATTTCATAAAATTTAGTCACGTTCATAGTAAACGAGCGCGTACGCGCGCGTTGAAATTTTAGCATGCTCCAATCGAGCTCAAAATTGTTTTGCACACGTTTCAGGTCATTTGGAGTATTTCAAAAAAAATCGACGGACGCGTACGCGCGCGCGCATATACGCACGCACAGCTCATATGCAATAGAAATTTCCCGTTTTTTCACACGTATCGAATGTCTGAAATGTCAAGGAATGTTTCTACCAAGTTTCAAGTCAATCCGACTCAATATGACGTCATACGGGCCCGTCAAAGTTGAAATTCCGCGCGCGCGTCAATGGCGATATACAGTGCAACAATGCCAAAAAACCGCCAAATTTAAATCCGATTTTACTCGTCAGGATGGACGGTGACCCCCCATTTTCTTTACATATTTTGAAAGCTGATGAGTTGTACATATCATTTCATGGGTTGGCGATACTGAAAAAATGATTAAAAGATATCAAATTTCTTAAAAAAGTAAAAAAAAGTAAATGTTCAAAATGACGTCATCAAAATTCAAGTTCACTCGAGCGTATCTCACTCATCCTTTGCCGATTTTCACCTAACTTTCAGTATGTTGTAGCTTATTTAATATTTTTTCATATTTATAATTACAAAGTTTTGATTGGATGACGTCATCACCTCGTAAAAATGGATTGAAAGTATCCTTGTAAAATTTGACCAGTTTACGTGTTATCTCTATGGGAGAGCAGTTTTTCTGGAAGTGAAAATTGATATGACTATCTTTTTCGAGCACTAGCTCACTTATGCTTCGGTGAATTTTTCCCAGATTTTAATATGTTGTAGCTGAGACTTTGGGCTATCGTGAGTGTGCCCTTCGTTTTTTCATACGATGTCGGAATCACGTCAAAAAACTAACTTGAAATTAAAGTTTATCTTCGATGTATTGAAATATTTCTTTCTTTTTGCAACGTTATGTGCAATAACTCAAGAAAAACATACCCTATCACCACCATATTTTGCACATGTTTAGTTCATTTCACGAACATAATTTCATAAAATAACAACGACTTGATCAGACGCCATCTTGGGTATGTAAATTAGGGTCAAAGGTCATAGATGTTTCATCCTGTATCTTGGTGAATACATGTCCTATCTTTCCCATATTTTGCACACGTAAAGACCATGTTACAGGGATCATTTCATAAAATAACCATTTTTTGCTCAGATGCCATCTTGTCTGTGCAAAGTGGGGTCAAAGGTCATATGTACTTCTTTTTCTATTTTCGCTATGACGTGTTATCTCTATGGGAGGGAATTTTTTAGATGTGAAAATTGACATGACTCTCTTTATCGAGCACTATCTTACTTATGCTTCGGTGAATTTCTCTCAGATTTTAGTATGTTGTAGCTGAGACTTTGCACTATCAGGACTCGAATCATTGATTAAAAAAGAAATCGGATCACCTTAATTTGTCAGTGATGACAAATTACAATCTCTAGTTCGTATTTTGTTCGATCGATCGTTTATAATATTCTACGAAAGCCGAAGCACGTTCAGCCGCAGAGAGGGGCAGACACTTTCACGCATGAAACTACATATAGGGCAGCTGCGCGATCTTTACATACCCCGAGAAGGTGAACGCATAAAATTAAGTCCGACATACAAACGGCGACAGCGCACTACTCCGTCATCGTATCATCAGGAGATTCTGGGAGGTGATTTTTCTGCATTTTCGTGATATTCATTGAGAAATTCAGGTACGATTATGGAATAACTTCTATTATAAGAGCATTTCAAATTTTCGTGCGCGATATCTAGACCCCTCAACCATACAAACATGTGTGTACAATACAGTTTGCTGTCATTACATTGCCAGTTTGTTGTTTGTTTGTTTTTTTGCAACCATCATTTGGACGGAATACACAAAGATCCATCCTGAATTTCAGAGGGAATAAACACACTCTGTATCAGTGGCAAACCTCAACCCTACAGGATTTGTCTTCCCAAATTACTCTGCCTTTTCTGCCTAATTTCTTACTAAATGATATCATTCCTTTCCTCTGATTCTCCTATCCATTCTTGTGTGCTTCCATGTTTTAATATAATATTTATTGTACAAGTCTTGATATCAGCATATGTACTATAAAAGAACAAACATAGTTCTTGTCTCTATGTTTTCTTATAGAAAAGTACATGATTCATTTATTCTTTATAAAGCACATGATTACTATAAGCTACAGAACATATGATTGATTCCAGACATCTGAGCCACTCGTCAAATAAAGCACCGAGGCATGTGGACCCATTGGAGAACAAGTGAGGGGTAAACTTCAGAACTAGGAATACACTGATGTGTTACTCATTAACTCACATAGTGCCAAGCATCAGGGAAGACTGTTTTACAAGGCAAAGAAGAATCTCGATATAAAAAAAAAAAAAATTGATTATCCATTTACAGACCAGCTACAAGGATTTTATCTTTAAAATTAAAATTTCTGTGAGCTAATCACCACTTTAATCTACATACTGTTGTGGTGGAGGTATTTCTTCATTGATCAATTACATAGTGGTGTGATTTTTAATCTGCACACCTAATTGCATCAAACAGCACACACGCATAAACACCTCACATTTATAATCGAACTGAACTCAAACATGATTAGAGAGATGTTTGAAACTCTGATGAGAATAATATACATAATATTCATACTTCTGATTCAATGCAATAACTCACTAATGTGCAGCATAAGATTAAAAACGTTTCCATTATGCATGTTCAAAAACAGGAATAACAAATTTCCCTTTGAATTGAATACCATATACGCCATACAATTTGCAGGGTTTTCATTTTCACAAATTTCAGGAAATTAACAACAAGCAAAAATAATAACTCTGATCGCGGCATGAATGCTATGTGCACATATACTTTTCTCTCTTCACTGTTTACAGCACAATCATGAATTAAACACTTGTGGGAAGTCCCAATTCGTGAAAATTAGACTCGCTGAATAAATGGCATATACAGTAACTGTTAGTTTTAAATGCTTGCCTTTGCAAAATCTGGGTAAAAAAAGAGTATGATGTTGGTGGTAAAGAATTTTGCACTAAAAATGTCATCAAAATGAGTCATAAAGTTCTCCTTCATATAAGAACAAAGGAGGTAAATAAAAACTATTTTTGTTCAGCGAATTTGGCACTCTTAATGCCAGGGAAGCAGCAATTGACCTCAAAATACTTGTATGGCTTCAGTGCACATAGAAATACAGTAACTGCTGGAGGAAATTTGGGACAATCCATTCAGAAAATACATTTTTTTAAGAATCTGATTAAATCTGTGTAGCCACTTCTGAATAAGATGACTATAATCATTCACGATGTCATAGATGTTAAACCAATAAGCTATAAAAAGATTATATATTGAAATTGCCACATATCATTATTTTTCTAGCAAACTAAAAGAACATTTGACCTACCTCCCTTAGAAGGTAGGGGACATAAGAAGTAAAGAGAAAGTTTACTTTTCATTAAAAAAAAAAAAACTTTGTTGAATTCTATTATCATGTATTTCATACATTACATGCTAATAAATTGACTGATATATTTTCTCTAGAGTGTTCCACTACTGTGACATCACAATTTGTTATAGCTTTTTTTCTTATCCAGCCATGTGGCTACAAGGATTAACCAAAACTGTAAAATTCACAACTTCTGAATGGATTGTCTGATTTTCCTCGAATTTCACTTGATGCTTTCCATTAATCTTTCTTTATTCACTGATTCCACCTATGCATTTTGGGGGAATTCCCTTAAAGCACTTGCTCAGCACAAACATGTGAATGATGCAGAGACTTGGCATGGTCTGGGTCTGATCTAGTCGTGGGCCTTGTCAAAGTCATGCTGCCAGACTGGTGACCTCTTCTTCAGAAATGAGTCAATGCCTTCTTGTCCATCCTTCAGCGATAAATTGTTCACCATCACATCACTGGCCTCCCTGCACAATTGATATGCAGATGTCGAGTGCATGTGAGACAAATAAACATTTATTGACTTACAATTTATAATTAGGAATATTCATATGTAGAAGCATCAAGTATCATTTCACCAAAATCATATGTCTCAGAAATATCCACATCTAAACAGAGAAACTTAAGTTGTATCTTCCACAGCACTAAGCAAAATTTGATAATCCCAATCACACCATAATTATTACATTATTGTCAGACATTCAGACACATTGAATCTTGGTTAGAAAGCATCGCACAGAGGAAAAAAAAAATACCGTATGTGAAAATCATCCTTTGACTGTACAGACTGACGAGCGATCTACAGGTCAAAGATGACTCACATTTCTTAAATTGTAAGAGGGTGCAGATGGAGCAATGCCACTTCATAGTCAGTTACCAGTTGCTAAGGAACATGGTAAAACACAAAAGGTGCCAATAACCTAAAATATTTGCAATTTGGGTGTAATATAATCACTCATGTAATGTATTCCACTGGACTATTAGTCCATATCTTATTGTCTCTTCTGAACTTGGCCTAGGTTAAAGGTCAGAAAACATCGACCCTCAATTTCTCATTTCTGTCCTTCCATGAAAAATCAATAACTTTTTGATGTGATGGGCCTAAAATTGTTAAACTCTGGATTTTTTTTTCCTGCTCACCTGTATGCACCTCCTCGATCTAACTTCATCTGAGTGTTAAAGCAAGCCTTGCCCATTGAGATGACTGACCGACTGTACTTGCAGATCTTTGTGGCTATCTTCATTGTCTGGTCAGAGAAGTAATGAGTACAAAAAGACAACAACAACAAAACAAGAAAATGATGAATGGTTCTATTGGCATCACTCAAATGGATACCTCCCCAAGTTTAAATTGACAGACTATATTGGTCACCTGGTCTACACAAGTTTATTTTGGCTTGAACATGATTGATGAATTCCAGATGTCAGGCAAGCCTATGCAATATGTCACTTTGAAAATGAGTAAAGTGCCTAACCAACTTAGAGAGAAAAAAAAAAGGTAATTTGTATCAAATTTGTATTTGTAATTTGTATTTTTAAGAAAAATTTTGCTTGTGAACAAATGTACTCCTGATTGTATGGTTTATGGTGAAACTGGACGTGGAGTAATTTTGAACTATATCAAATGTCGAATGATTGGATTCTGGTTGAGATTAGTCAAGGGAAAAGAAACCAAACACTCATGTACAATTTTCAAATTTCTTCTGCATTTACAAGGAGACCTACACTCCCCGTCAAAATCACAATGGTTATTATTCATTGCAAATATTTTTTTTATTATGCAGGGCTAGGGAATGTGTGGTTAGCACAAGGGGGTGGATTTAGTGCTGCATGGATTTCACACACCTCAAAAGTTAGACTTTTTGATATGTTTATTCAAGAGTGGAGAGCAGCAACATGGTCAAATAGAATCTGTACAAATTATAGAATGTTTAAGGACAATTTGATGTTAGAGAAGTACAGATGTATTTACAGGTCTTGTGTAAGAACGATTATATTACATTAAGTAAATTTAGATGTAGATCTAATGGATTACCCGTTAATAAGGGCAGGTTTGATGCAAGCCTGACAGATGAATTGCATTGTACTATCTGTTCATCCGACGATATAGGGGATGAATTTCATTATATTTTTGTTTGTCCCTTTTTCAACAAAGAGAGCCTATTGTATTTACCAAGTAGCTTGACGGCCAGTAGACCAAGTGCATTACATATGGCCAAATTATTCAATTCAAATAATGCTTGCCATTTGAAAAAACTAGCCAAATTTGTCAGAATTATTATGTTTCAGTTCTCTTGAATACCAAACTTAGAAGAAAGACAGTAGCTTTGTAGACAGTAAAGTAGATGTGAATGTTTGTACACGTAGTGGTACAGTAATTAAACGTCCTTTACGCCTTGTTTTGTAAACATACACTTGTATCTGTTATTTTCACACGTACAACTGTACATGTACATTATCACTTATATTTTTGTATTCATGTAAATATGTTTGTACTCTCATACCCCGAGAGGGGGTCGATAGAGTCAATAAAATCTTACAAAAATCTTACAAATCTTACAAAATCAATCAATGTGCACATGAGCTGACTCCAAACTGGCTTATGAAAATCATGAGCTGAATGGGATTCTCCCTCTAAAACACATTGCATCCTCAGACCAATGGGGAGTACAGGGAGATCCTTGCAAGGTACATGAAGATTTCAACAAACAACTTTACTCTGGGATGATGTTTGATGAAAAGGGGATATGACTTAGTGAAATCATCACAAGAAGCAACCTAAGAAAGGTGTGGTTGATGGTTTGACAATGGTTTTACAGAGGTTATGAGTACAAGAAGCTCTCAAAATTTATAACTTTACATTGACACATAATAACCTGGTTTACTTTCAGAAAAGACTTTGAAGGGGCAGAGGCATCATGATAATGTCTATGTTTTGCCAACAAAAACAAGACAATGACATTTATTGTATTCATTAGTTTCACCGTAAGCACTTCACTGCACTCTTTAGAAAGATATTTGAAGAGTTCGTTTGCAAAAACCGATAAGTCCATTTTTATGAAATTTGCTGTACATATGTCGTGATATATGTAATGGTGGGACAAATCTGAGGTTAAAATCAGTTTGTTGCAAAACGCAATATAACTCGGGTCATTTTGGTCTAAAATCAGTACTTGATTGCAAAAACCGATAAACGCCACCCTTGTTTGCTTGCAAAACCCGATAAATCCACTTAACCAATGAGCATGGCGTAAAAGTGTCAGGTGATGTCAAGGTGGTATCACGTGATATCAAGATGTCTGCCTCCGTCAAACACATTCACGCACTGTGCAGAAACGGACTTCGCGATAACAACCGGCAGCTGCCGGTGGCGCGCTGCACTGGCTGTGCTGGAAAAAATAATGGAAACCTCTGCCTCTGACGTTTTTGACGCGGCAGAAGAAGCTGTGGAGCTTTCTCGTAAACCAGGGAAGAAAAAGAAAAAGGCAGAAAGAAAGCTGGAGCCGTGAGAGGTCAAAAAACGAAAGACATACTGGAGACAATAAAGTTCCGGCGGTAAATTGCAATCATAACAACCAATCTTTATGCCAGGCAGGAACTCTAACCCCAGAAGAAGTTCTGCACATAAAGGAACAATTCTACACCACACCAGACAAAGTGAAGCAAGATGCCGCGTTATTATCGTACAGGGAAGTTAGTAATTGTCATCGTAGAAGGAGAAGAATTTTGAACGAACGTGACAATGAACAGGATGATCATACAAGACCACAGAATTTTCTGTGAAATACTACCTCCTGAAGCCAGCGCCTAACAGGGAGAAGATTCCTGTATGTAAAGAATCCTTTATGAGCATTCTGTGTGAGTATCAACTACTTAATCGTAGCAAGGAGCTGTATAGTAGCTCCTTGATCGTAGTACCAACTGTTATAATACTCTACGAACGTTAGACTTTTTTGTGTGGGGGGGGGGGGGCAGTGCAGTGCAGTGGCTATTCTTTAATAGAATAGTCTACGCCAAGTTGTAAAAATTATCCTGTATCCTTACGACATCAACAAGTTAGATCACAGGCGGGCAAAAGTTAAGCCGTCTGCTAACGTTACAAATCAGTTTACAAATGACAGTAAGGCCTAACACGGTCGTTAGGGCTAATTTTAAATTTCGGTGAAATCCCAGCTTCAGCGCAGCGCCACCTTATCAATCATTGTGGCCTGTGCTGTGGCATGATTGCTAGAAGGGCGTTTGACTTTTTTGACTTTATTGTATGTCTTTGATACTGTACTCGAGCCTCATAATGTATGTTCAACTAAGTCCAGAAATGGTATAAAACAGCTGTGTTCAATAGAATTTAAGGGCTTTCAATTCTTATCTTTCCTATTCAATATGGATCTAGAGTTCTAAATCTAAAGTCATTAGTATTACAGTTGCAAAACAACAAATTTTCAGTGACCATTAATGGCATTATTATCAATTTGACCTTCATACAACCGTATGTCCCTATATGCATACACTGTAGGGCCTACATGCCTGCAGTCCACGTAACGTACGTTCACACACATAAAAAAAATAATTCATTTTGGCATGTTCCGAATATTGCTTGTTTGAGGCATTTTGGGGGCAAAGTTATCTTTCATTACAGTTTTCTCAAAGATCAGATTGTACTTTGGGTGGGGGTAATGTACATTGGAAACCGAAAATAAAACAACATCCCTGTAATGGCCCCCTTTACCTTATGCATGGGCAAACTCGGTATGCATTACCATCCAATTAACCTCTGGGGAATTATATCCCGTACCTCCTGTAACTTTGTAAATAAAGCTTATTGACAAGGAATAAAGGGTACTGTAGGCCTTTGTGTACAGTTTTCTGTATGAAGAATTCATGATATGATCTGTTAGTGTTGCACTACAAGAATTTAGAACTGATCTTTGTGTAATCATTTACTCCCCATTCTTCACCTCCAGGTGTCAAGAAAGACAGAGTTTGCAACATTGCACGGCACTGGATAAACCACGGTACAACAAGACCAGAAAATAGAGGTGGTGCACGAAAAGTTGAACAATATGAAGAAAAGAAGGTCGCCATGCGAGAACACATCAAAACATTTACCTGTCGCGCAAGTCATTATGACCGACGGGGATCACCTGGTCGGAAGTACAGTAAGGGTACCGGTTTTCGACACTTTAGCACATTTCCTTGCTTACCATCAATACTGCACCGTTTTACCTCGGAATTTCGATATGAAGTTGAGCTACAAAGGCCAATGATAATGTGCCTTGAACGAATTCCAATTTGAATGCACTCGTGTTCAATCTTAGCGATTTCCGTCACGCCGTCGCTGGCATCAGATTTCGACACACAGCATCATTTTTCGACACAATCACTAGCGCGCATCACGCATAAATCACAGGGCGCGTACAGTACGCGTACACTGCATTGTGGACGCAAACCAGCAAAGTACCGGCGCAAGAACTTGTTGTTTCCTCTATAACGTGTCTTACTATGGGAATGTCGAAATCTGGTGCCACATTCTCAAAGCCAACTCTTTCTACAAGTTTGCTCATTTATCACGAATTTAGTTATGAAATTACTAAAGACGATTATGAAATCAACCACAGGATTTGGCAAACAAACTGATACTAAAGTAAGATAACCGGCATGGGTGAATTTCATTTTACGGCGATGTTTACAAAATGCGTCATATTGTGTGAACCCCTGAAAATGGCCGACATCAAAATTTCTGCTGACACTGTGTTGCTTTTCTCCTAAATATTCTACAGTCGGATTATGATGACAAGTGACAAACGGTGTTTATATAAGACTAGAAATGTGATTGATAACTTGGTTGATTGTTGAAGTCAGACGTTTGTACCGAGTATAAAATTTAATAAGAATTATCTGCTGGGTGTCGAAATCTGGGTCCTGTCAAAAACTGGTGCACTAACGGTATCTTCCATGCGACTTGAGCATCAGAAAAATGCATCAGCTGTTTCTTGACCACAATCACGAGGAATGCACATATGCACTTTATCATAGCGTGTTCAGTTATGATTTCAACCTTGCATTCGGTCATCCAGCCAAGGATGTCTGTAGTGAATGTGTCTGCCTCAGATTACGCTTGAAGGATCCTGAAATGACCGCTGATGAGAAACGTGTGGTGTCAGGGTTATTCATTCTTCACAGGCGCAGGGCTAGGCGATTTTATGATATCTTAATGATGTAGCAGATGGTTTAACAGTTTGTTTTGACATTATGCAAAATTTAGTTCTTCCAAAATCACCCATCGGCCAAACCTACTATAGTAGGCAGTTATGTGTTTGGGATAGTGCGCCATCGAGGAAGAGGCTGTCCTCAAAGAAAAGAAGACATTGCTTTGTACACATGGATGGAGCATGACAACAGAAAGGACAGCAACATGGTTGCATCTGCACTGTTGAACTACTTTTCCTACATTTTGCATGATGATATTGAGCAGTCTCAAAAATTGCGACTGTTTTCAGATTCTTGCTTTGGGCAGAACAAGAATATCAGTGTAGTCTCCACGTTGTGTGCTCTGTGCAAGCAGAAATATCGATTCCTCATGTAACCATCGAGTTCACATTCCCCATCTGGGGGCACAGCTTTCTGCCCGCAGATCATGCTTTTGGAAGAATCGAACAGGAAATACGCAAGCATGAAACAGTGCTGCTGCCTGAAGAGTACACCGACATTCTCAGCAATCACGGAAACGTCCGCGTGTATGGCCAGGACTGGGCATGCCGTGATTTCAAGGAGGAAGCCTCAAAGTGCTGTCAGACCCAGAGAAGCTTCAGAATGAGTGATGCTAGGTTGTTGAGGCTTGACAAAGAAAACCCTGACAAAGTAGGGTTCAAGTCTGTTTATGGAGGAGATTTTTCTTTCTATGCAGTACTGAAGCAGGGCAAAAGTTGGGAGAAGTTCAAACCAGCTGTCAGTCCACGGGTGAACTGCGTGAGCAGTGCTAAGAAAGCTGACATCCTCAAGCTACTGAAAGAACTGAGTCACGGAAGAGGGAGGGTGAGTGAGTTCTATGAGGCAGCTCTGGCCGGTGTTGGGGAAGAAGAGATCGGTACCCAAGACCTTGAAGACAGTGATGATGAAGTTGAAGAATGAATGTGACCACCACATCATATCCCATGAATGTGATAGATAAGGGCATTATAAAGAACAGGCAAATGCTATGAAGTGGTATCTCCCCTTCCACCTTCATGGTTTATAATTGAATTTGTAATTGGGTCATTCCATTAGGTTGTGTCAAAGTGGATGAAATGGCTTGAATCATTCAAGCTGTCAGCAGACTTGATTCAATACTACAATATGTTACTCACATTTGGATTTGGATTTTTCATTACATCAGAGAATTTGCCTTCAAACACATTGAATTTCCTTCAAAATACAATGTATGTTTGAAAAACATTCATTTTGATGGAAAATTCACACAATGTCAATGTAATGTCATAAAAGATACTTTTTGATCATTATTTGAGAAAGATGAAGCTTGCTGTTGCCCGTCTTCACATATTTTGAAAGACGAACATGTATGCATGTTTTCAAGGATATAGTAGTAAAATCTGCAATTAGAAGTAATACAGGCCATGCCACACTTGTGTGTCTCAACCTGATACATTGTAGATGACCCAGTCAGGTATTGAATTTTAGTTATTACATTTTTTTTTTTTACTATATAATTATGTACATCCCCAAAAGTTAAATTCATTCAGTATGAAAAACAAATGGTAAATCTCCTTTGAAATCACTCCTTTTGGTGCAAATAATGGTTCCTTGATATTCATTAGCAATACAGTGGATGTGATAAACCTCTTGTACATGTAGTCCTGCACCAAAGGGAATAATTTGAAAAGAGAGAATAACTTTTTTCTTATGTGTGATTTTCAGCAGGAATTTTTGAGTTACTGAAGACATGGCTCGGTAGTGTTATCGATTTTCGAATCATGGAAACCTCATGCTAATATTTTTTTTGTATGTAAAGGAACAATATTACTGCACTTTTGGGACCAATTGAAAACCTAGGCTTTGTTTCTACGTAACATTAGAGTTGATATTGTTTTGAATTATTTGATTATCGATTATTTTATGATTGATTCCTTCATCGATTTTTCCAAAATGTAATCAGTTTATTCAATAATGTGGTTATGTGATTGGAAATGCTAAATGGACATAATCCTGACATTACCCAAGAATAGCCTGATTCAGTGCATAGCCCATTGCATGTAAATAACAGTCCATTTCGTATTCAGTAAAGCGCAAGGATATCCAAGTGGCGAGTCGAGTACAAAGTGTAAAAATGCATTTATTAAGCAAACTTGCATTGTCTGTTTCATACACCCCCCCCCCCCCATAACCAAAAGCCAGTGAATAACAAAAACTACTAACCTGCACTCTACCCAATGCAGGTGCATTTGGTATGTCCAGTACATTTTCCGCACTCTGACGCAATTCAATGCTACAGTGTGATCCACTGAAAATCACGTGACTTGATATGAATCAGATTACAGAACATTCTTGGAAGTTGTATAAAGTTCTCTTTTCATCATTGTGATATGTATACCTTAAAAACGGCTGTAATGTACATGTACATGAACTGTTTTTGTGTGGATCAAAAACTTGACTAAACTACTTGTTGAGGTTTACAGTTACACTTTTGGCAAGCATACAGTTGTAATTACGTTTTAGGGTACAAGAAATGTATGAAAAGAATATGTAGGATGTAAATATGATGCAATTTCAAAATTACTTGCTAGTACCATTTCTGGGATGGACAGTTTTGCCAATGCAAATTACTTTTTGAATGAAATGAAAAAGAAAATTAAGTATGAAATACTTTTGTGTGTGTTCAGGTAATCATTTTACCCCGTCCGACATGCTGACATTGTTTATAGTTCTATTTGACAAACTATACCGTTTTTACATGTATGTGCTCCTTAATTTCTTATGTAAATTTGCCGACTGTGTGCTGAACTCCAAGATGCCAGATTAATTAAACATAACTCAAATCAAACAAATAAAAAACTGCATGAATAATGGTCCATCATTTTAATGGCAGCCATACAATGCTAAAGAGTAAGTCATGTATAAGTACAGGCTGTATAATGGTGCTTACTGCATGTATTTCCTCTGGGCCACACAATGTGTGTATGTGTATGCAATATTCATAATCTCGATGTGAATTGTAACAGTGCTTGTGCCAATCATCGAAGTTGGTATTGTGGGTAGATGTAAACAAATGATGAATTCTGCTGGCAAAGTGTAATTCAGCCAAACATAATACACATTTCTTAACATGACACCACAAGTTTGGAACATGGTTTATCTGTTTTTGTTTGTAATGTGCAATTATCATTCCTTTATGTCTTTCCCTTATAATGCAGCAATGAAATTTGATTTGAATTATTGTTGTAAACAATTCATTGTTATTGAATTTTAAGACTTTGACCACCGTCTTGCCAAAACTTCCTTATTCATGATGAACTGGACATTATGAATTAGATGTTTGAACTTAGTAAGTTAAATTACTGTGATTCTCCTAGTGATCATTTGTTTCAATTGTGTAGATTACTAACTATGAAAAATTGAATTGTTGGTCGTGTACGTGTATGTACAGTGTAAGAATGTGCATCTGTGTGTTGCCATTCCTACCACTGATCTCTCCCAAAGTGTGTACTATGTTTGTGTGAGTGTGGATGAATGTGTATTTTGTATCATACGCATCCGTACATACATACGTACATAACACATTTACATTATTTTGTAAATGTGTTATGTACGTATGTATGAATGTATGCATGTATGTGCGCATACCAGTGTATGTACATGTATGTATATATGAGAATAATTATGTACAGCCTGTATGCTGGGGTGAAAAACACTACACAGGAAAGGGGGATATTATTGACACTAAACCAGAAGTGGGCGGCACAAAACAATGGGGGGGGGGGGGGGGGGGGCTATACTTGACACTACAACAACCAAAAGTGGCTTTAGGTGTTTTGAAGGCCATTCTAGCCTTCAAAACTCCTTGAAAAAGGAGGTATGGGATTATTGCAGGTGACTTCTGTCTACAGAAAAGGTTGTGTGGATGTGTGTGTGTGTGTGTGTGTGTGTGGCGGGGGAGGGGGTGGTGGGGATTGGTGTGGTGTGGTGTGTTATTTACTTCTAGGGATCTAAATCAAAAATATTTTACTTATTTTACACTAAGAATTCATTGATGTGATTCTGTATTGCTACACCTTGAAATCCCTTGGCTCCTATAGGTACCCTTTTCATCACAATATTTTTTTTTTTCTTGTGGATTATTATTTTGATTAAACTTTGAATAATACATGATTTATTTCCCTCCCTACCATCCCTGGTAATCCCTACCATCCCCCCGAAAATTGTTTTAAAAATAATGCAAAGCAGTAAATTCACCTCATATTTACTAATATGTGACTTAATTCCTTTTCATAGTCATTCTCAAAGGGCGCTGTTCATAACGTTGACGGATAAATGTCGTAGGTTTATTTTTCATTTTTCTATTTTTTTTTGATAAAAATTGTAAGACCATTGTGAAATGGGTAGATTACGTGGATTTACCAGATTTTTCACACTTACACACAACACACACACACACAATCATATTCTTGTCACATCATACGCTTGTAGGACACCCACAGTAAGTTCGCCCTGCAAACGTAAAGCCAAAATCTATTGTTTGCAGTTGTGTGACCATTGTTTACGCTTGCTGGACCATTATTCTCAGGATTTTCTTTTGTTGATTGTTGATTCATCGCCAAAATATGCCGTTACTATGGCAACGCAGCCTCCGACGCATTAAAAAAAAAAAAAAAAAAACGTTTCTTGCTTATCTTAACCAGAAGACAAATATGTGTGCCAAATTTCATGAGCATTGGCCAAAAAATGAAAAAGGTAGTTTGATCTGAAATGTTTTGCCGTGCTTTATTACCATAATATGCCGTTTCCATGGCAACGCAGTTTCCACCACATTCAAAAATTATGTCTTGCACATCTTCACATCAGGAATAATGTAAGCACAACATTTCATTAACATTTTTCTTTAAAAAAAAATGAAAAAAATAATTAGATCCATAATACGATTTAATTCCCGGTTTATCGCCATAATATGCCGTTACCATGACAACGCAGTTTCTGACACCTGAAAAAGGTGTGATTTGCACATTTTCACATTAAGGCCAAAGCCCATGCCAAATGTCATAGTCATAGCCCAAAAGCTGAGGAAGAAATTCAATCCGAAATATCAATGGACGGAATGACCGCTCGCCGTGGACTTATCGGCTTTTGCCGCAAAACACATTCAAAAGTACAAAATTTCACATTTTCTACTTGGTGTAGATTTCTGAAAATTAAACCTTTTATCATTTAGGAAACCGACATTCATGACTGATCATATCATCGTTTGCGTGCCACGTCAACATAGTCTAGCGAAAAATCGTGATTTAAAAGAAATGAACAAAATGGACTTATCGGTTTTTGCAAACAAACTCTTCATTTATATAAGGTGATATATCTTTAACATATCCAAAATGTAAAAGATGATTTCATAATGTGCATTCAAACGACATCCATACTGCATCAAGAAAGGGTAGCTAAGACTGCAAGACACCCACATGCCACTGAGAAAACATTTTGTTTTTATACTGAACAGCTATGTTAATATACACCTGGGATACTAGTTGCTTGGTACTATACTTATTCATTTCATTATTTTATCATGAAATAAATCTTGGGAACTCTCACCTCTTCCTGTAATGCTGCCTCAGGCACAATCTTACTGATTAAACCATGCCTTAGAGCTTCTGTAATAGAATAATGAAAAAGAAAGTAGAAATAAAACTTTTGCTAAATGAGTTTCTGGAAGTATACATGTACAAAGTGTAAATCATACAAGAAACTTATCTCTAAATCATCTAATTTCTGTGGAATTAGAAAAATGAATGATGTAGCGTCTTACACTTTTTCAGAATATTTTCAATATGTCATTTTCTTTCGTGAGGGCAACTCAAGAAAGTCGAACTGTAATTTGCAGGGCAGCAATTACTTTTTCAAATATTGCAGCTGATTTCCATGGTATATTGCAAGAAGTTGCCCACTGTAAATCATGTTTGAAACAGAGACAAATGAGGCAACCAAATGGAGACAGAGAAAGAGAGAAATAGCATGAGATTAAAGAGAAAAAGAGACAGCGAAATAGAAAAGAATGAACAGAAGAACTATGATAAGAGTATGATCACTAATTAATTGCAGTTGAAAAATTTTTGTCAGGAGCAATGATGTCAATACCTTCTGCTGTGATTGGTTCGGCAGTAAACAGCATCTCCATGGCGATCTTCTTTGGGACGGCCCGCCCCAGGGCTACGGCTGGTGTGGAACAGAACAGGCCAACAGATATGCTGCCCATAATGTAGGAATCAACAGCAGAATAATGTACAACAAAAATTCATAACAATATGACAAAAACAACATCAGAACCAAAATTTATTGATGAGAATGATACTGATGATGTTAATGATGATGACAAAATATCAACTCTAATAGTGAACAATATTGCATTAATAATAGTGGAAATGATAATCACAAAAATACTAATAACGTACATAGCACATACCAATACTGATTAAAAAACATAATTAAAAATAGGACCTACATATAAAAACATGCTTTTGTACTCATAAACCCCCTAAAAGCACACGCACACACAAAAGCGATTATAACAAAACATGACTTTGACATGGTAAACATATTCAAAAGTTTGATTCCATTAAATTATTTTTTATGGTTCAATCAATCAATCAATCAATCCATCAATCCATCAATCCATCAATCAATCAATCAATCAATCAATCCATCAATCAATCAATCAATCAATCACTGAACCTTCTGATGTTCAAGGGAAGTGTCACAATAGCCTAGCAAAGTTGTTTGCCCAAGTGATAGCAGGGGGAACACATCCAGTAATTATAGCCAAAGCTGGGGATGTCTGGAGAGTCTGTCAAGGCACCTTACCCTGGGGTGGCAAATCTGGAGTTATCCGCAGCAACGGCGATATCACAGCTGGCTACAAGCTGGCAACCTGCTGCTGTAGCAAGACCTAGGTTTTAAACACACACATACATCAATAAAAAGAGAAGTCAGCTGGGAGGGTCAAACACTAGTTTGCAGACACAAACCCTTGCTGGTCGTAAAGGAGTCTGCGCCAAGACTACTACCCGCACCACCTTAGCATTGCAGCCTCTCCCAACCAAGGGCCTATGGGACAGTGCCAGGGTGGTGCATGAAGTAGTCTTGGCGCAGACTCCTTTCGACCAACAAGGGTTTGTGCCTGCAAACTAGTCAAACTCTGTGTTCTTTTCAAATTGGTTTGATGACTACTCAACTGTATGAGAGAAGAGAGTAGCATTGCAGAGGGGAGAAGATGTACATGTACTGTACTACAAGTATCACCCTCAGTATTTCTGTAGCAAAAAAAAAAAAAACAAAAAACTGCTGAAAGCTGCTTATCCAATAGTGGCGAGCCAATGGAGTAAAATGGAGTCAAAAGGGTCCTGAGCTTTCAATCCAAGCAGAATCTTCGCCAGAGGCAAAATAAACATATGGGCATTTTGCCTCTGACGAAGATTCTGCTAGGATCGAAAGCTCAGGCTCCTTTAGACTCCATCCTCAGTATTTCTAGCAAATAAGATTGCAACTGCTGATCTACATTTTTTATTTTTGATCTACAAAATCATAGATCAGCAGTTTTGACCTTATTTATCAAAACTGCAGAGGGTGACACTTCATATACATGTAAGTCTGTTACACTGTAGAACTCAATTATACTTTGTTAAACTTAGTTATCTTGGTAGATGTTGATTCTTATGTCTTGCATCAAATTCTGTGATGCAGAAATAGATTGGCAACGACAATATAGAGTGGCTGGTAAGGCAGAAACAAACACAAACAAACCAAAACAAGGAATAGTATCACATGTATTTTGCTCCTGAAAATTAATTTTCATCATTCTACAGGGTTTCAATACCAACAATATAGATGGAGGCTACTAGGTTCAAAGGTCAGTGAAGGGGAAAGTCCCCTTTACCTTGAACTTGGGCGATGACAGGAACCGGTATGTCTTCTATCAGCATCATCATCTGGGAACACTTGTTGAAGACTTCTGAGTGGTAGCCTCGACCTGTTGCTGTGGTCTGGAGATAGACAGTGATACAACATATATCATAAACCAGGTACTATGGTAACCTTGTGGACCCAGGCCATATGAATGCAGTAATGATGTCATATAACTCAACATTCCGTAAGAGAAGACACTTCATTACAGTGTTACATTTACAACATACATCAAAGAGATCACTGAAATGTAACGCATATTCTGTAAATTCAGTATATAAAAATATAATCGTATTTCATGACACAAAATGAATTTAAATCAGTCTAAAGTGCAATCTTTACATTCATATTGGATGATTAAGATTATAGGTGCAAAGGAACCCTACATGAACCTACAGGAAAGTAGATCCTTGTGGGGGCTTGTGGAGGTTGTGTGATATGCTTTGATATGTATGATATACACTGGATCTATATTATCATATCAGAGAAAATATCAAAAGTGCACCATATGCATACCTGCCAACATTTCAAGATGAGATATCTTACTCGTGGATTGCAAATATCTTATTTTATATGCAAACTGAAGTTAAAAATCTTAATTTCAGTCAAATCTTCAGAAAATACACATGAAAGGTATATCTAAATATTTTTTTAAAATCTGATTTCTCTGACAGAAAATCTGATTTTGCTATTTTTAAGGTAAAAAATCTTACTGAATCTGATAAAATCTTACTAGTTGGCAAGTATGCATATGTTATACTACCTTAATTGTCACTTGCGACACAAGGTCTTGGTGATTTTATCATTCTATTGATGATGACAATAATAACTATACATAAAGCTACATGGGTATGAGCTTTCATGAGTGTTGCTTTGGTTGTTACTGTCGCTGTCGTGGCAAGCCATTACCTAAGATAATCTCCTATGATCCAAGTCAAAGGTCAGCATAGTAACTTACCAGCTCCCCGAGGTCGTGACCTGCTGAGTAAACAGGACCCTGGGAGGCCAGAATGATGACACGGAGGTCAAGGTCATCGAGGTCACGCGTCAGGTCATCAGTGACAGCATTCAGCATGGCAAGTGATAGAGCATTCCTGGCATACCACAGAAAGAAAATATACAGCGACACATTGCCACCTGCACAAGACATTCTTATGTGTTTCTGTCTATTATTGCCCAGGTATTTTTTTTTTTCAAATCATTGCACCAAAGGAAACAACACAATTCAATTAAATCATCTCTTACAGCGTGGGAGTTTACTCATGATTCCTCCTGAATTCTTATTGAATTTTTCTTCTGATAAGTCTGTACTGCATGGTAAGTTGCTTTAAGATTGCGGTTGTACTTGACTTGATAAATAACCCATTGACAACTAGTTCCAATTGTACTCAGTCGGGTGGCAATGGGAAATGCAAGTTATAGCAAAATCACTTCGTCCTCGATAACTGCTGAAGGGAAATACAAAGTGTAGACTATAGATGGGTGGTCAATATATAAATCGTTTGGTGAGGTAGACATTGTGATAGATACTGTACAACCAGACATTTTTGTGTGCACAAAACTTCTGCAAATTTCGCGAAGAGCCACAGGTTCTTCACAAAACAAGATGAAACTGCAATAAATTTGAATGTGTTGATTCTTGGAGATTTAATTTTGGATGTCATGTGAACCCACCATGATGTATAAAGCTTGTACAAACTTTGAATGTCCAAAATAGCTTTCATCTTTCTTTTTTAATTTTCTACAGTCCTATTAGAGAAAATTTTTATGTTATCACAGTAACAAATGTTTCAGAAATTACCTTTTCTTTGGATTGTTGAGCATGATGGTCCTAATACCATTTTCTTGAGTTGTTTTGGTGAGGGGTTCACTGTCAGTAGCTAGGCTTCTATTCTGAAGGCACTGGACCCCTCTGCTGAAGATTGGAACCTACAAAATGTAAAGAAGGAAGAAAAACAACAACAACAAAATGAACGAGAACTGTGAGGGTTACACAGTTTCCTTCTTTTTCTTTTTCTTTTTTTTTTTTAATTGTGACATTCCTGGCATAGCTCTTTAGCTCTTTCTCTTTCTTTTTCTCTCTCTTTCTCTCTCTTGCTTGTATAAAACCAATGGTCTCCTCATCACACAAAAACCCAGGATGGAGTATTAATTTGCTTTAAGTCAACAATAAATAACTTAAATGGAGACACTAGATGTAGACTTTGCACACATTTCTGACCCTACTGGCATTACACTGATCATAATATTCATTTTCTCTCATGATGAAACCAATTTTATATCACCATCCATGATCATAAACCATGGCAATGCAGCATCAATGGCTTTGATAAGCCTGTGGTGTCAGCACTGGGTGTAAATAGCATGAGACTTCAAGGCTACACAATGTATGGACAGGATAGTTAAAGTTCTAACAGTGTCCTTCTCAACAATCAGATGTCCATACACTGTTATGTTTAGATCAACACTATAAAATATACTGACATTTAACCTGTGAAAATCAGAGACAGAAAGGGGCAAATTGAACTGAAATTTTGCAGTACTAAAAAAAAAAAAAAAAATAAAGAATCACACTCAGTGATAGGGTAAATTTTGACCTGCAGAACTTTTGTTTCCTCTTAAAATGGTTGGATAGCATTCTGTTGCGCTATATACATAGTTAAAGGGCTCATTTTTCAAGCATCAGAATTCTTTTTTCTCTCCTCAAATTGTGCACACTCAAGGCCACAAATGTCACATCAAAGGGTTTTTTTTTTTTTTCTTCTTTTTTGGAGGGGGATTCTTATATATAAATATCATTTTTGTCTTGACACTGCAAATGACAAATGTCATAGGCTACAGTGACCTCTAAATTGACTTCTGGTTTGAATATTTGGTGTCATATCAGAATGACACTAAAGAATGGCACTAAAGATGGGTTCCATTTCTTAATCTACGCTTTTGTTTCTGATATCTCAATCATTTTGAAACCAATGGCTCTCAGAATTACATGCTCTTTCACATTTCATAAGAAGTTTCTCATCTCATCAAAAAAGTTCAAACTATATCAGCCTTAAATTAAAGAGAAATACAGCTGTATGTGCATGATTGTGTATAGGCCCATCATTATCCATGGCCATGGGGCTTGTCTCACTCTGCTCAGCATGGTAGAATCTCTACAGTAGGAGGTGGGGCCTATACTTTTTTTAATTGGGGCCATCTGCAAAAAGATTTTATGTTGCAGTGAGTAGTCATCACATAATCAAATATTCAGTTTATTGATGAAATTGTCCAAGGAATTGCATTATCTGGTCTGATAACCAGCTTTTCTAGTTTAATGACATCCACAGCAACACTAGCTTTTCGTTTAATAGATTAACTCAAACAAGTTGAACTTGAAAATGTGATGAACAATGTTATTATCATTATTATTCCGACTTTAAAGTTATTATTATTTTTTTTTTCTGTGACAGAGAAAATCCAGAACAACATTCCGGGATCCGGATTCTGCCATTTTATTCCCAAGTTTCAAGTATCAATTTTATCAGCTCAGTGATCCTCCCTAAACCTCAAAAAGGGTGAGCAAGGATACCACATGTAAGTAGTCATATGACGAAAACATGCTAATTGGGGTCTAAATGTTAGTGCAGCAGCATCCCCATTGGCATCGGAGCGGAGCCGGGCAGCCGGATCCCTGCATCTGAGCTGCAAAAACGCAACTAACACACAATTTAATGGGTGGGACCGTTACCACCACCTCGTCGAAGAACAGACTGATGAAGAAATAATTTTGATACGGTAGTACGTGCTCGCGCTCCCGGGTACCTAGTGAGAAATTTTAACAAATGAAGACGAAAATACAGATAAAACACTTTTATACTTACTCTGACGTTTCTAATCAATGCATGGGTAATTCTATGGAACGTCGACATAATGATGGTGGTATGTTTGCGATTGTTGAGACAGTTACGATCTACATGTACTGTACTTTTTCAGCTGTTGACGAGGGGGGCAGGAGGGGAGTGGGATCTCCCGAGGGGGGACGTAACACAATCGAGGGGCCTGGGCATGCAGAGCCAGCTGGTACGGTCGGTACGGCCGGTGACTTACCAGATTGTGTGTGCGATTACCTGTGTGTGTGTGAGTGTGTGTGTGTGTGTGTGCACAGTAGACAAAAACGGTTTGGTGTCGCCCGGTATTTCCGCCCTGGGAAGAGACCGTGCTTTTTCGCATTCACAGGTGGGCATTTCATGAAGCGTTTTGTCAGATTTTTTTTTTTTTCTTTCTGACAAACTGTTATAAGCTGATGAAATCCTAGACAGAAAGATCCGTCTGTCCGGAGGTGTCTTTTACTTTTTGACGTTATCGCTCTCATAAGGAGGGGATCCGTGAAGCCAGACGCAGTCTCCGCGGAACATTTCCCCGACGACCAGATACAGACCGATCTTTCGGTCAAATGAAATCCTTGCATCTGATTGGCTGACAGCAAATTTGTCCGACAAGTTTGTCGGACAAAACGTTTCATGAAATGCCCCCCAGGTAAGCAATATGAATATTCAGCAGTTCGACTTTGAACTGAGTTTGGGAACTCATTTTCGAAGATTTTCTTTTTCTTTTTCAATTCAATTCAATAGTTTATTTATTTCCATCATCAAAAAGAAAAGAAAAGAACAAGTTGACATGATCCAAAGTGATACATTTTTTTTTCATTTCTCTTACACTCGTCTGATAAAGGATTTTTTTGAAAATACAATATAAAGTATATACACGAATGATGTCGTAAAAAAGAAACAATGCACTTTGCCATGGCAACAAAAATAGTAAATAATCACAATGATGGAAAACAGTGTCCCACTAAAAAAGCCAAGCTTGTAAGACGTGGAACACTGGAACAAAACAACAACAGCACCAATTTGTTATACCAATAAAACATTTATTTATTTTGGGGGGGAATATATTGATGAACTTAAATGTAACTTTACCACATTTTTTTTTCATCAAGACGAAAACAATACTTTTTCAGTATTTTTGATAAATTGTTGTTTGCCAGTATCAAGATATTACTTACCTCTTCCTGCCACGTTTTCATGAGTCCTTCCCATTCGTTTATGTAGCGCTCTTACGAAGTAAAACTCAGTTGCATCGTCCACGAGTGACGGCTGTAGGCCTATATACGTCTACTTGATTTCTCTTTCGCCTACTCCCAAGATAATTTCAAATCTAAAGCGACAAACGTTAGGCCTACTGGGTTTCTGAAGGAAACCTATTTGCGCCATATTTTTGTTGATCTCCATGAATCAGTTCCCATTTGTCAACAATGTGCATGAGCATTTTTGTGACACGTGTTTGTGTGTTTGAATGTGTGTGTGTGCGCATGTGTGTGTGTGTGTGCTTGTGTTGCATTTGTCCTATGTAAATATGTTACTATTATACTTCTTGTTAATATGTTTAAAACTTTAGTATGTTTTGCTTTGTTTTATATGTTTATCCGGGACCCCTTTTTTACAAGCTCTGCTTCTTTTGGGGTCCCAAACCATTCATTATTCTTAATGCTGTATCCTTTTGTAAAATGTCAAATGTTTAATGAATTGGTTAAATAAACTTGAACTTGAACTTGAACTTGAACATTAATACACCATTAAGGAAACCAAAGCCAGAAAATAAATGCCGATTGAGTGAAAGTAACAATTATAGCAGTACACATCAGTGAAAGTTTGAGAAAAATGAGACGATTGATTCAAAGGTTATGGATTTTTTAAGTTTTAGTGCCTGTCACAGGGGACTTTCCTCTGAATGTGGGGAACGAAAGTCCTCCCTGCGACTGGGATCTTTTCTATAGTCAAAGGTTGACTTTCTCTAAATGCAGCAGATTGTTAACAGACCATTCACTCATTCAACTCTTTCGACTTGTGCAACTAATGTGCCTCGAAAGAAGTAGCCAATCACACAGTGTTCTTACAATATAACAATCAGTAAGATTTATTATCTGGTCTCAAATTGTGGTCGTTAACAACAATAACATAGTACAGTGTACAAACTTGAATACAGATATCCAATTCCACTTGTCTTGAGCTTGGTTACTCTGCTCGTTGGTTTATTCTAGAAGCTCCCGTGCTTGGTTGCTCTAGGTTGTCGACGATGCCCTGCCTGAAGTAGCGGGTCGTCTCCCCTTTCTTCTGGTCCTCTCTGGAACCCTAAACTTGGTCCTCGCTGGAACCCTAAACGATGGCTCTCTCCCTGGAACCCTAAACACCCTGTTAATTTAATAACATGATACTTTCCTTATAGTTTGTGGTCTTTGGTTATTCCTGATTCTATTCCATATGTCTTCAACAAAATATATAATTATATATTCCATCATATGACCATTGATTAGCCACACATAATTTCCATAATAATGTTTCACCATGGGTCATTATCTTTCAATGTTGAATAGGGGTGATTAATCAGCCCATTAAAATCTAAGCGTTGTTCTAATTCTCTATTTCTTTCACAATGCAATTAAAATTCGGTTTGACATACAAACATCACACATACAATGCAATATCGGGAATTACATAGGAACTTACAAGGCATAAACAACTTCAATTAAATGATCGTGTACTTACAACAGTTGTTGGTGTTTACACTCCAATCCTCCTAGATTCTCTGCTGGACGGTCAGGCTGTCCAAGCCGAAATGCAACAATCCCCGAATCACACTGATTCCAAATAACACTCTGCTACTCTAACTTCGCAATCTCGAAGTACCGTAGCCTGGTCCTGAGTGTTCCGCAAATAATGTGGCATCTGAATTTTATGCCCAAACACTGCATATTTATACATTTGTTGGACCATAGGTCTCCATGTAAGATTAATTAAATGAAGTGACTTCCTAGAAAGTTTTCATAGAAGTCCTGCCCCCTTTTCTTATTGGTTGGCGTTTTCTGTCTGTCAAAACTTTCCTGAATATATCATTTTGCATTGGTCAAGTCTCTGCTTGACATCATCACTTCCTGTCCACGGAAACCAAAATTCTTTGAAGTGGTCCTGTTTTGACCTAGCTAGAAACTTGTGTTTGACGTCGTGAATGACGTCCACATACCAGATAGTATGAGGCATACTACCAGGGATACCCTTTCCTCGTATTTTGACGTCATGTAGGGTTTACTCATCCCCAAAACATTTAATTCCAAATCACTCTCTTTTACTTTGATTGTGCATCGCAACATCTCCTTATATGGTTATTTTGATGCAAGCTTTTGTGTTTAAAGCTGCACTTCTTTTGTAACCATTGCGATAACATCAATTTCTTACATGAGCTAACTAATAAACAGTAGTACAATGAGACAAATTATTACGTGACAAATACAAAATATGTCACATCCTGACAGTGCCGTCATCGCGCGATCGCTGGATAAGGATCCAAATTACTACAGTTAATGACGTCATTCTTCACAATAAAAGAAAATATCAAAAAAAAAATCAACATTATATTCAATATTCTAGCATACTGAAAGAGCATTTGACTTACTTTTTGAGAAAAAAAGGGGAATAATATAACTCTTAACATGTCAGTAACAAGTCCATAAAATGTTTCTTTTAATAAAAAAGTGAAATTTGGTGCAATTCTCCTTATATTTCCTTTATAATGTTATCCAATATAGATATGACATCATGAAGTGTTTAGTACAAATGTATCCTAATACAGGTGTGGCGACGCCGAAACTTTAAAAGTTGATAACTTTTCAATCGTTGGACCAATTTTCCTCAAACTTTCACTGATGTATTCAACTAATAGCTGTTTGCACTCGATGTATATCTTATATATTTGGACTTTGGTTCTCTTTAAGGATAATTACCAAAAAAAATGAGATGATGAAAGGACCTGTAGGATACCTAGTACTACTAGTAACTACTATAAGTACAAGTTGTAGTAGTAATACGACGATATAGCAGTACAGCAAGTAGTCAGTAAAATCATGGAGGTGAAACTTATATTGCGTCCCGGGTAAAATTGAGTAGTATTGATAGTATTTAGTATAGAAACAGTAGTAGAACAGAAGAAGAAAACGAAAAGAAGAAGAAGAAGAAGAAGAAGAAGAAGAAGATGGTGATGATGATGATGATGATGATGATGATGAAGAAATGGCGGAGGTAGAGGTTGAAGAAGGGTATTATATTTCTGGCTTTTATTCAAAGAAAGCTTAACTAAGTTTTTTCTTTTTAATTCTCTTTGAGAATTAAGTCATAAAATTAATATTATATATCATCATGACTCTTTATTCAGTGTCATTAGTGATGAAAAAGGGGGAATTCATTGTATTTTGTAAATTTCCATGATTATGCCCAATTTGTAATGACCAAGGCGACCATTGATTCAGCCCAATCGGTCTACGTCGATAATCAAGGTACGCGGCATCCTCTCGAGTCACCCCTCCCTGCTGGTATTTACACCGTCCCCACCCATCCACTTACCCCCCTGCCTGACGCCATCGCTCCGGGCGGTGCCTGGGCTACTATGCGAGATCGATCGCTTTATCACAGCGCACACACACTAGCTCCACACAAGCGCCACGCACTAAGTTGCTGTGTGTGGATGGTGGTGGTGTGTGCATGTGGTGTTCCTACGGAAGAGCCACTTGTCTTGACAACAAACGAGACCAATTAGTACACACGACCCATCGCGACCATACATTCGTGAGTAATGACACTTATTTCATGTGTTCATGTTATCTCTTAAGCCAATTTAAGCAAAGTTTACGACTGCTTTTCTTTGTATTTATACCTGCATTGTCTTTTTGATTGCAAAAAAAATCACCAAATGTTGGTATTTTGTACTTTATTTGCAGAGTCGCTGCATCGCCGCCTGAACAACTGAACCTGTACCTGGTTGCAGCTATTCCTCCCTGATCAAACGTAGGAGACTGCATAGCGTACACATTGACTATGGAAGGGCGTTGGTGTTGCGGGAGCGTTGGGCGAGTGTTGTTACAGCTGGCGCTGGCCGTAGCTCTCTGTGGTTTGGTACATTGCTCGTTGTCAAGTAAGCAGAACGGAATTATTCATTCAACTTGCATCTATTATCACGATTATTCAAGATATTACACTGATGCTAAATGGTCGATTCTGTCGTGTAAACAAAAGCATTGTCATTTACACAATTACCACCACCAACTCACTGCGTAAGAAATTCTCATTCATTCATAACATTTTTAGCTAGTTGCCTGGCTTACCCGCTTACACTAGATTATGCTATATTAAAAGCACATTACTTTTCATGTACGACACTTGTACTCACTACCACCCCACCCATCAAGCCAAAGTCAAGGCCAGCGATAGGGGTATCACTATCGATTCAGTGATCATGTCCTGCAGCAGTGAATACACAAATATCGCTGACACACATTCACATCCATAAAAAATGCCAGGCTACATGTGATGACATACATGTAAATGGTATCTCGGGGTACCAAATAAAAATCGGCTATCTCGTTGAATTATCTATTTTCTTAAAAAGGTTGTATACTGGGTTGCCAAAAAGTGGAAATTATTCTGGTGCTGGAGCTACTGTAGCGTGCGCTAGCCACTGCACTGCACTGCACTGCACTGAAGCACACGCTATTGCTAGCACAGCGTTCCACGCATGCATAGTGTAAGTTAACATGCAGTGGCATGGGAATGACTATGTACACACACACAGTGCATGCATTTCTCTGCGGCTGTCCTCAAGTGGATGTGAGGTGGCGCTACGCAACGTGGTACCCCGGGGTAACGCGTGAGGCATCATGTGCACGTCATACATGTGTATTATTATACCTGTCAACAGTACAATGTGACGTTACACCTGAGGTGGACTGTATACTGAACTGAACAGGAAGAAGAAAAAGAAGAAGAGATAGCCGATGTCTATAATGATATATGTGTCTAATGCAGTCTAATGTAAATTTTGAAGGAACAGTGTTGCAGGTATGCATGATTTTCTGTTTTACAGTGCAGTGTAATCATCATCAACAATGCACTATTTTTAGTGCTTTGTTTTGTTTTGTTTTTTGTAAATGTGTATAGTGGTATGTTTATTCCTATAGGCATGCCCATGCTGTGCTTTTTGTTACCATGAATTTAGGCTTTGAATTGGATTTAAAAGTTTGCCTACAAGTTTAACAAGTTAAAGACTGTCATAATCAAAACAGTTGGACCATCAAATACATATCCTCTATACACGTGTACACCTGAACAGTGTCAAATGTGCTTGTTGCACAATACGGAGCATACAACCTACATTTGTCTACACTGTATATTTTGTGCATGATATATTCTTGTTTGTATTTCTTGCATTTAAGGCACCCATACTCCATTTGGTTTAAATAACTTTTTATTTAATTGAGGTAAATGTAGTGGTTTATCATTGTAAGAAGAGTTCAAATTTTGTTATTGATTTGTTATTAAAGGGGATGGCTAGTAACTGATCAGTGGGAATCCTGGGGGATGATTGTTCCAATCCTTGTGGGATTCATTTAAGAGTATATTATATATGATGACATACAAATGGTATCCCGGGGTACCAAATAAAAACCAGCCATTTTGTTTAATTATTTATTTTTTTAAAAAGGTTGTACCCTAGGTGCCAAAAAGAGGAAATTATTTTGGTGCTGGAGCTAGCGCGCGCTAGCCACTGTACTGCACTGCACTGAAGCACACGCTAGTGGTACATGTAGCACAGCGTGCCATGCACGCATAGTATAACATGCAGTGGCATGGGAATGACTATGTACACGCACACACAGTGCATGCATTTTTCTCTGGCTGTCCTCGAGTGGACGTGAGGTGGCGCTACACAACGCGGTACCCCTGGGTAACGCGTGATGCATCATATATTGTTATGTGAAAATTATTTGTTTCAGAATGGTCTCATATTCAAGTAATGTGCAGTTTAATAGCCCCGTCACTGTACAGGCATGCTAACATGGAAACATTGAACTGCACATTACTTGAATATATGGATATGAGACCATTCTGAAGCAAATAATTTTCACACAACAATAGATACATAATAAATGAATCCCACAAGGATTGGAACAATCATCCCCCTGTATTCCCACTGATCAGTTACTAGCCATCCCCTTTAAATTTTTTAGAGCTGTGCTGTTTTAATACAATGAAACAGTGCAGGATGCCCACTGTACATTTTATAATTGTGAGCAGTCTTGCATTTGATATTTTGTGTAAATATGCTCAAAGATTGAAACCTCCCACCTTTTCCCCTTGATTGACTCAAATAATGGAAAAACAAAACACTTGATTTGCAGGTGAAATCATGGAAAACCAGGAAGTGGTCAGATTTGATGAAATCTACTCACTCGACGATGTAAGTATGATATGACATACTTTAATAGTATGAATGATATGTGACCCGCCACAACAAAAGGATCCAAAGTCGCTGGAAGCTGAGCCGAGAAAATCAATTTTAAAGTGAGATCATCAAAATCGGTCAAAGCAATCGGATTTCTGTTTTTGCATGATTTTGTAGTCTAGTGTATCGTTTATCATCTGCCAAAATTTTGAAGCTAAATGATCAAAGGAAAGGCAAGAAATTAGCATTTTTCTGGGCCATGATTTTCCAACATTCAACGGAACAGAAATGTGTCCAAAGATTTGGATTTAGCGCCGCAGCTAGACTGTGCCCCTAGCAACGAAGGAATGATCTCATTGGTCAGCGCGTGGCATCCTGGTTACTGATTGGTCATGCATAGACTGCTGGCACTAAGCTTGAATGAACATTGCGTAGGTTGCTAGGAGCATACATTTTTTTATTGTCAAGAGTCTTGCCTCCGCTTGACTAAGCGTCGGAATGCGGTTTTCTCGAAATTCTGATTTCTTTAATCACTCGACATGTGGTACTAAAATCATCAATATCTCGGCAACCAAATACTTACATGAGTCGTGTTATGAAATTAAAGTTGAAGATTAAGGGAATAAAGTCATGTCATTTTCACAAAATTGTCCTCCCCCGACTTTAAGATCCTTTTGTTGTAGTGGGTCACTGGTATGTAAGTACCCAGGTATGTGGGAAACATGCTGTTTTTGTCCGCCTTATCTTGGTGCTTGAACATGTAGTGCTGTGTGGCATAGAATTGAATCTTTTGCAGTACAGGAAAGATGTACATTGTAGTTGTACCAAGAATCAAATTAGATATAATTAATTTGATGATATGGAATTCATCCATGAGGATGCTTCTTTGTCCACAGTTTTTACTGGACATACAGTAAGTCCATTTAATCAGTTTTGAAGATGAACAAGTACAGTATGTAGCCTTTACTGGATAATGAATACAATATCAAAGGAAATTGGCTCAGTCTTGATTTAAGTGTTGGTAGCACCGTATGGTTTTTACACATGAACAAAAACAAAAACACTTAGAATATTTCCAAATGTACGTAAAACATGCACATTCAACTACTTTTCCTCCTTTTAGTCTAAACAGATGAATCGGTTCTTTAAAGTGATTAATTTGATACACTTTTCCTTTCCTCATTAGCTGTTCCTTCTTGTTTAATACCGCACTCATCAGTCAATGAATGATGAATGATAGATACTTAGTGTTTCCCTTCATGAGCTGTGCAAAGGGCCTTGTCTTTTCAGATAATGGACAGGTTTTTTGTGTGTGTGTGTGTTTTTCTTGATAGTGGAACTCTACCAGTGCATTTGTTACAGAGGTGACGAGCCTTGTTAACAATTATTGCAAGATCACGACCAACTATGATGACTGTCAGATTGATGCTTATTTCGGCAACAGGTAATTACAGCTGTTTCCTCTTTTCTCTTGGAGAGTGATAGTTCTTTCTCATTCCGACAGTATGGTTCTCAATCACGAATTCAGCCAACCACAAAATTGTCTTACAATTCCCAATTCGCAAATTTTACTATATTCATGAAACAGATTATAAATACAGAAGCTTAATAATTTGAATCATGGTTGTAACTTGTAATCTCCTCACATTGGGGTCTACAAATTTATGCGCCCCAGCCGGGTGCTGCAAATCCATATTTATGGGACTTGTCCACTTTTGCAGGGCAACAAAAAACCTGTTGGGCAGGCAAAATGAATGAACACTTGCCTGTTAAAGAGTATAGGTCACAGTAGTTTGTCCAAATGTCCATATGGGCAGTTGGATATATTTTTGTACATTTTGTATATCCCCCTGCTTGATGCTACATGTGAATGTACCTATTATGTATCATAAGTCGTCACAGTTAGTAAAATTCTGCTACTAGTTGTACAATATTCCTGTTTCTCAGGTCAAGGGATCTCTATGTATTCTAAGGCTGCCATTTATACTTTGATTGCCTTTTAATACACACATGACATAACCCATGACTACATTTATGTCAGTTGTGTAGGTTTTTATGTGGAAATGTACAATAATATATTTGAGGAGTGAAAACATCTGAAGTCATATGTGTGATATATATTTTAATAGTCGTTTCATTCATTTGTACAGTTTACCTTTTGACTTTGAACGTAAATTTTTGTATTCAAGACTATATATACATGTACATGGTATGTAACCTTTGTATTTAAAGCACAACCAAGATTAGTGTGAGACATGCTTGGATACATACAGTGTAATATCAATGTATTTCAAGAAAATGTAGAAACTGTGAGTCAGTGTGAAATGCATTCAGAAGAAACTTTGAAAAAAAAAGTAAAAAAAAAGGGGGGAGTACTACTTCTGTTGTTGATACAAAATGTACTTAGCTTTTAAAAAGGAAAATAGCAACAAGATGACTTGAAACAAAAGCAAATATCAGTGTGTAGGGCATGTGATGTGCCAGCTCAGTGCTTCTGTCAAAACCATCAAAGCATATCCTCAAACATCCTGTGAAAATGCTGACATTTGGTTAGGCGATGACCCGTTGAGTCAGATTCTGCTTCTTAGGCTGTAATAATCAGAGTATTGACTATTGAGGAAATTTATTGTATCTTTATGCTGATAGTATGATTTCTTTTATTTCTTTTTTTTTTTTTTTGTCTGGTGCAATTCAATACTCCCCTGCATTGTACACAAACACACACTTCACCTACACTGTACAAGTATACACTGTACACCCACACTGTAAACAAATACTCAATACTACAACACTCCACATATTTTGCATAGTTTTTCATTCTCTGACATGTGCTGTGGATTGAATGGGGTGCTCTTTTAATCTAGACAATGTTCAAACATTTAGTTTTAAAGACAATATCCTTGCAAATGTTTAATTCAACAATTACATGTGTCTTTAGTAATTACGGTTTGTATGGTAAGGAGAGGCATTTTGTGGCATATAATAATTGGTTATTTTTCATCAGCTACATGTATACCTGGACGCAGCTTTTTTTTTTTTTTTTTAGTTACATTTTTTGGACTCTATACTTGCAAAACATGCGTAAGATGCATAGAATTGTTGTGAAATTTACCGGTAATCATAATTTGTTGATGAAATGTGGCAGCTGCAAACTGTAAGGAAACATTGAATGGTTGTATTAGCAAGCAACAACAGGACTGACAAATTTTAAGTGCCTTGCCTAAGGACACAACCACCACTACCAGGGGATTTGAATCAGAGACCTTATGATTGATAGCTTGTAGTCTTATCCACTCTGCCAGTAGCCCCTCACCCATCAAATGTGGCTACTGTGGTGACACAGCATTTGCTCCTGTGACAATTGTTCAAGTCGTATTTTCTCCAAAAACTCAGGGTTAGGGTTGGAGTTGCAATGGGTGTTAGGTATACAAACCTGTAGTTTGGTGTGAGGATTAGGATTAGGGTTATGTTTGAGGATACAATTTATGTTTGGCTATTAAATAGCATGCTGATACATGTATTTCATGGGAACAATATTGTCGTAGGAGCAAATGTCATGGAACCAGCTACTATAGTATGGCAGGTGCTTTAATATTGGTACGAGTCATTATAAACAGGGTATTGGATAGATCTACATGTATCTGAAATGATGTTAATGTCCTACCTTGTTGGTGAATGGTCCCATGATTGTATTTTATTTGAATTCAAGTACAATGTACCATCCAGTGGTCCTTTTAATAAAGTTTATTTAAATATTTGCTTTTAGATTTGATAAATTGTAATTGTTTCTCTTTTTGTGGTTTCGCTCTGTCTTAACCTGGGAAAGTCAGGAGGTTGAGAAATTTTGTGTAGATTTTCAGGCATGTGCATGATTCCACTGCATTTTTGTCCACCATTCCTTGGCCTGTAATTTCAGCAATAGAGAGCCACATCTTGAATGAAGAACCCTCCTTTACTGTTCAATGTCCCATGACGGTGTACTCTGCTGTGCTTGGCCAGTGCAGGGAGGTGAGTCTCACCTCCCTGTCCAGTGTTTGCTGAGGGGATGGAAGTAAACTCTTTTTAAGCTATACTGCAGGTGCATTCCACAGTGTGCCCTTCCCCAATGTGACCAATAGGTCTTGAATACCACTGGATTGAACTATGGTAAATAAAAGTATTTTTTGTTTGTACTGTAGCAGTACCAACTAGGTGCAAAGTGTTCTTCTTCCACAAACCAGATCTCATCACACTGTTTTAATTCCAGTGATCAACAATGATTGTACAGCTGTACAACACAGTTTGTATCATGAATATGAAAACCATTGTTTACATGCAGTACACACAGGCATACACAGTACTGTATACGCCGAATATTTCGCAAGGTTTTTATTTTCGCGAATTTCTCGAGTTAGGTGCTATTCGTGAAATTAAAGACACGCGAAAATATTGACTCTGATCCTGATGTGAATGTAATGTATGCGTGTTCACTTCTCCGTTCCAGTGCAGGACTCCACGATCGCGAATTTAACCACTTGCGAAATTGTCGGGAGTTCCAGATTCGCGAAATTTTAGACTTGCGAAATATATGGCGTATACAGTAGTCAACATTTCAAGTGCAGTGTTGTACATTGAACTTTCATGTCAATTTTTCCTGTGTCATTTTTGTCCAGAAGCAAAGTACAAAATTGTTGATGGTAGAGGCTGCATGAGAGGAAGTGTAGAATAATTTCAAGCAGCCAGACAAAGTATGACCATGATGAGGATTGCAGAAGGATGAGATGTGGAGAACAGTACTCACAGAACCTTCTTGGACTTGGATATGATTTTGCCCCGCCACCCTACAGTACACCTTACAATCTGTTTGCTTTGATGTATACACTGTATGTACATTGTAATGTATGCCCCACAGTGTACTTTAGTCTCAAAGGAGTAATACCCATGGATCTTTTAAGATTTCTTGGTGACATGAAATCTTCTAAAAATAAAATACTTGTAGCGACTACTGCTAGTATAGTGCAAATATGCTCTCTACTGTTCAGTCAGTTATCAACATCAGTCATAATGGATCAATTTGCTTTGATACAAATAGGAAGTAGACAGGCATTAACACCAAATAAATGACATGTGATGACACTGGCCTGTATTGAGGTCTGCTTGATTAGACTACACCACTCGTTTCCTATCAAATTTTCTTTGTGAATAATGCATGGAAGAAGAGTGGAGTGTACCATATGGCTCTCTTGTACTGAAGCAGCACTCAAACTAAAATGCTGTGTGCTCGACCATGGAGAAGGATGGCACAGCATTGCCCGTACACTGATGTAGCCAGAGCACTGAAGAGTATCAGGGGCTAATTACCTGACAGCAAACCTCTGCTGGTTGAAATGCACTCAATGTTTGTTTTTGAATTTATGTATTCATTTTTTTCTTTAGATTTATTAAAACACACACACACACACACAAACAGGGTAGGCACATTTAAGTCTGCTATTAGCTGCTTACAATGGCACCCTGTATACACAGATAAAATTGCAGGTGGTAATATGATACATATATGCAAAACAGTGGCATTCAACAAGAGGAATAAGATAAGATTTCTATACTTCTTTTCATCAAGGAGACAACAGAAATTGGAAAGGGGAGAGTGACTACAACCCCGTAGATGAGGAATAATCTAAAGACTTTGACAATGAAAAATGAAATATAAATATTGTTGGATTCATGGGGGAAAATTAAGCATGCAGATAAATCTTAGACAATTTGTTTTGAATATCTAGTCATTTTGATATTCTGTAGTTGGAAGTCTGTTGAAAAGAGGAAAAATGTTTGATATGATTATTAAAGGTGGCATTAATAGCTTGAGTACTGCTAATGCGCCAAATCTTTTGTGACTTTTTTTTTTCACAAATTTCGCTAGTCAGGTGCTAAATAAATGTGAAAAATGTGAAAAAAATATGAAATTTCAAAATGTCATCCTTATTTCTTATCCAGTTTTTATCATTTTAGGAACATTCTTTAGGGAATTGTTTTCTCTTTCTTTTGGAGTTGATTTACGAATTTTTTTTTATTGTTTTATTGTTTTGTTTTTTTTTTGTGGGGAGGATTTCCTCAATAAAGGATGCTGCTTGCACAGTTCTGTAGTGTTAATGACCCTGTGCCCTTGTGGAGGTATGCAGTCTCCCTCTGCTTCATGTTCAGATTCAAAACATTGCATAGATACTGTGTCTGTTTTCTAATGAGAGCTTGTAGGTGATGGGGAGTGCTCAACTTCAAAATGAATTTTGAGGAAGTGATATGACTGACAGAGATCTATCACAATGTTTGGCCTATGACCCTGTGCCCTTGTGGAGGTTTGCAGTCTCCCTCTGCTTCATGTTCATATTCAAAACATTGCATAGATACTGTGTCTGTTTTCTAATGAGAGCTTGTAGGTGATGGGGAGTGCTCAACTTCAAAATGAATTTTGAGGAAGTGATATGACTGACAGAGATCTATCACAATGTTTGGCCTATGACCCTGTGGCCTTGTGGAGGTATGTAGTCTCCCTCTGCTTCATGTTCAGATTCAAAACATTGCATAGATATACTGTGTCTGTTTTCTAATGAGAGCTTGTAGGTGATGGGATGGGGAGTGCTCAACTTCAAAATGAATTTTGAGGAAGTGATATGACTGACAGAGATCTATCACAATGTTTGGCCTATGACCCTGTGGCCTTGTGGAGGTATGTAGTCTCCTTCTGCTTCATGTTCATATTCAAAACATTGCATAGATACTGTGTCTGTTTTCTAATGAGAGCTTGTAGGTGATGGGGAGTGCTCAACTTCAAAATGAATTTTGAGGAAGTGATATGACTGACAGAGATCTATCACAATGTTTGGCCTACGTAACAGGCTAGGTGTTTGTTGCAGATGCATTTTGCATTTTTAATTCCTTGTTCAAGGTGCTCTGAAGCCCAAAATAGTCCCTAGCCTTGTATAATGATGGTACAGTAATGAAGACAAGCTAGTCTACTACCTTACACTTGTTGTAATGTTTTGAATGCAGCTCATATACTGCGGGTGCCTTTGTGGAATGAATCGTTTAAAGGGGATGGCTAGTAACTGATCATTGGGAATCAGTGGGAATGCTTGGGGATGATTGTTCCATTCTTTGTGGGATTCATCTAAGAGTTCATTAAATATCTAATGTTGTGTGAAAATTATTTGCTTCAGAATGGTCTCATATTCAAGTATTTAATGTGCAGTTTAATGTTTCCAGGTTAGCATGCCTGTACAGTGACGGGGCGATCGTTAACGGCCCAACTGCACATTACTTGAATATGAGACCATTCTGAAGCAAATAATTTTCACGCAACAATAGAGTGTATATTAAATGTACTTTTAATGAATCCCACAAGGACTGGAACAATCATCCCCCAACATTCCCACTGATTCCCACCGATCAGTTACTAGCCATCCCTTTTAAAGGGGAAGGCTAGTAACTGATCAGTGGGAATCAGTGGAAATGCTGGGAGATGATTGTTCCAATCCTTATGGGATTCATTCAAGAGTTAATTGTATATCTATTGTTGTGTGAAAATGATTTGCTTCAGAATGGTCTCATATTCAAGTAATGTGCAGTTTAATGCTTCCAGGTTAGCGTCCCTGGTCAGTGACGGGGCATTAATCTGCACATTACTTGAATATGAGACCGTTCTGAAGCAAATCATTTTCACACAACAATAGATATACAATGAACTCTTGAATGAATCCCATAAGGATTGGAACAATCATCTCCCAGCACTTCCACTGATTCCCACTGATCAGTTACTAGCCTTCCCCTTTAAGGTTCTTATTCTGGTATCATTAAACATGTTGCCAAATGACTGATAGAGCTACAATTGTACAATGCATTTTAAAATGGGTCAGAGTTTATCACCGCGTAACGATACGTATGTTCCACACATGTACTCGGAATGTGGGAATTTCACAATTTTGTGAGGCACAGGCTGAATACATACAATTGTACATGTATACAATTTTAACTGTTTACTTTGCATTCAGTCAGCTTTTCTCGATGTTGTTTCTTCTTCAACATCACACAGAGTTTATTCCAGTGAGAAATGTTAAAGCTGTAGGCCTAAGTGAGTAATGTGGTCTGAGTGGTATTTTTAACAGCTCTACAAGTGTGTGCTCATCAGTCGACGCCCACTGCCATCCCACTACTCGTATTCAAAGGAGTGTGTAGATTGATACAGACACACTAGTGACTCCAGATGGTGTGTGTGTGTGCCATTAATTGTCTACATGTACCGGTACAACAAACTCAATCCAGCAGACAGTACAAAATTCACACCTTGCTATTTCTCCCCCCCCCCCCCCCACCCCCTTTCTTTTTTTTATGGTACTAGTAAGCTTGTAATTTCCATCAACAGCACAATCATTGAAAAACACTATTATTTGAATGATGGATAAATAGGGATTCAATTTGTAGTGGAAGCTGCATTGTGTAATTAAGATAATATGCTATCAGTAGGCTATGTAATGTTGACGTTGACCCCAAATTTTGATCAGCCACACCCTGTGTGCATCATTCTGGTATATGATGTACTTTGTATCTGCGAGGGAGTGATTAAAGCCATATACTCAAGATCATACGCATAATGTACAATTTTTATTGTATAAAGTGGTGCATTTTTTGTAGAGATAACCATTTTGGCCTCTGACTTCGTTGTCAATAGTGATTGATACTACACTTGTACTAGGGAGTACAATCTGTATATCATGCCTAAGGAGGAAAGAACATTTGTGTGATCCATTCAGGCCCATTCTCATTGTTAAGAAATACATTATATAAATACAGAGCGTATCAAAAAAAAAGGTACTGGTAATCCAACTTTGGAGGGCGACTATTTCTTAATTGTCAGCTATGAAGAGCACAATATTAGTTGTGAGGAAAGGGGAACTCTTCTTCTTTCCATTGATACGTATGTATTATTTTGTATTCACTGACAAACATCATGCATGACTGAGCACATGAACTTTAAAGACAACAATGACAAATTGCACTTTTTCCAAGTTTGCGTGTTATCGTGAAGGAGCAATGCATACGTCTCACTGCGTGGATGAGATCTGTCAATGAAAGTTGCCAAATAGGCTAGCCTGTGCAAATGCAGGTTTGTGTTTAGGTTTTCTCCTAACATTTTATGGTCCATAACCTTTAACATGGCCTTTTGTCCACTTTACTTGGTCGCTCCCACAGAGGCCAACCCACACACTGACACAGTCCATTTTCCTCTGGCAGGGCTCGACACTAACGGTGGCCCGGTGGCCCAGGGCCACCAAAAACGCACGTCGGGCCACCAAAAAAAGTCGGATGTTTGCCTTTAGCTCCCAGTGACAAACAGTGTCTCTTGAATATGAAGAGAGTATAATGGTTGTCGACAACGTGGCCATGTTGAAGGTTACGAACCATAAAACTTTAGAAGAAACGCTATAACATGAATCTGCAGTCGTGCAGGCTGGCCTGATGATTTGACCACTTTCATTGACAGATCTCATCCATGCAGTGAGACATGCATTGTTCCTTCGCAATAACATGCAACTTTAGGAACATGCAAACTTGGAAAAAGTGCAATTTGTCATTGTTGTCTTAAAAGTTTTTGTGCTCAGTCATGCATGACGTTTGTCAACATAATTAGGTATCAATGGAAAGAGGAAGAGTTCCCCTTTCCTCACAACCAACATTGCGCTCTCCATAGCTGACAATTTTAAGATAGTAAGCCCTCCAAAGTTGGATTACCTTTTTTTTTGATGTATGCACTGTTATTAGGTGATCCGAGAATCCTCTCGGATCACCTTCTGTATCTGTACTGATTCTTTGTTTTTCTTCTTCTTCTTCTTTATTTCTGGACAAAATTTGTGTATCGGTTAGCTCAGAATGTCCTCTTCCTATCAATGTCAAAATCATACCATATATGTATCGTGTCCCAAAGACGACCCATCAAGTAAAATCATTGTGATCAGTCGACCGTGACGTCACTATGACGTCATTATATGAAAACACATTCTCATTCATATGTCATTAATGGAATGGAATTTTTCAATGAAATTTACGTCACATATATTTCAAATTATGCGCATTCTACTCATATTTCCAGAATTCATATTTTCCCTTAAAACGTGTGCGTACGCTCGCGTTGAAATATTTGTATGCTCAAATCGAGCTCAAATTTTTTTTGCACACGTTTCAGACCATTTGGAGCATTTTTTTTTTTATTAAAAAAATCGGACGGACGCGTACGCGCGCGCACATATACGCACGCACAGCTTATATGCAATGTAAATGTCCCGTTTTTTTACACTTATCGGATGCCTAAAATGTCAAGGAATATTTTTACCAAGTTTCAAGTCCATCCGACTCAATATGACGTCATACGGGCCCGTCAAAGTTGAAATTCCGCGCGCGCGTCAATGGCGATATACAATGTACAGTGCAACGATGCCAAAAAAACGCCAATTTTAAATCCGATTTTACTCGTCAGGATGGACGGTGACCCCCCATTTTCTTTACATATTCTGAAAGCTGATGAGTTGGACATGTTATTTCATGGGTTGGCGATGCTGGCAAAATGATTAAAAGATATCAAATTTCTTAATAAAGTAAAAAAAGTAAATTTTCAAAATGATGTCATCAAATTTCAAGTTCACTCGAGTGTATCTCACTTATCCTTTGCCAATTTACACCCAGATTTCCGTATGTTGTAGCTTATTAAATGCTCTTTCATTAAAATAATTACAACATTTTGATTGGATGACGGCATCACCTCGTAAAAATGGATTAAAAGTAATATTGTCAAATTTGACCAGTTTACGTGTTATCTCTATGGGAGAGCAGTTTTTCTGGCAGTGAAAATTGACATGACTCTCTTTTTCGAGCACTAGCTCACTTATGCTTCGGTGAATTTCTCCCAGATTTTAGTATGTTGTAGCTGAGACTTTGGGCGATCGTAACTGTGCCCTCCTTTTTTTCATACGATGTCGGCATCACGTCGAAAAACTTGGTTGAAAATGGCACGAGGCTTCGATGCAGCGTCATTTTGCTTAATACACAGGGCCTATGGAGAATGAAATAGGTCATTGCGTAGCGCATCCGACTCGTAATCCTAAGGTCCCTGGTTCGAGGCTCACCCCTGCCAATATTTTTTTTTTAATTTTTTAAACACTTTTTCCTTCTTTTTCTTTAGTTAATCTTAATCTCCCTTTCCTTACTTTATCTTTTTCTGATTTTTTTATGCTTCTCCGTCAAATTTCTATAAAATAACAATTTTTTCTTTATTTTTCTTTCTTTCTACTACTTTCTGTGCAATAGATGAACAACAACAATGGCTATCAGTCCCATATTTTGCACATGTTTAGTACATGTCACGTACATTATTTCATAAAATAACAACTACTTGATCGGACACCATCTTGGGTATGTAAATTAGGGTCAAAGGTCATAAATGTTTCATCCTGTATCTTGGTGAATACATGTCCTATCTTTCCCATATTTTGCACACGCAAAGACCATGTTACAAGAATCATTTCATAAAATAACCACTTTTTGCTCAGATGCCATCTTGGGAGTGCAAAGTGGGGTCAAAGATCAAATATACTTCATTCTGTATCTTCGATAGTGTATACGGAATTCGGTACCCAAGATGGCAGGTCTGACTCCCTTTTCTAAATGAGAATCCAAATATCACACGGCCAATGTCTCTAAACACAGATGAAACCTATATGGTCATGCCTATTGCGATCAGGACTCGAATCATTGATTTAAAAAAAAAATCGGATCACCTAATTTGTCAGTCTTGACAAATTCTGAGTCTAGTTAACAAGTAATGTTGGAGCATCCCAATCATACTGCAAATGAACAGATTGTGAAGTTAAAAATATTGCTAGTTGTTGTTGTTGTTGTTGTTGTTGTTGTTTGCTAACTGTAAAAACACAAAAGAGTTAAACCCACATTTCTCCAAAATACCTCAAGTAAAATCATTCTGGTGGAATATATCATGTTCTGTCCTATTTGGGAAGGAATGCAAAAGGGACGGGCTATCTTTAATGCACCATGCATGTCAAATGCTGTGTCTCATGAAAGCTGCATGTGTCTCTATAGGAATATGGTGTGTCGTCATGCTTTACTGCATGTAGTCTGCATCCCAGACTCACATCTACAGAGAATACGACATCCTGCTAGGTTTGATCTATAAATTTGTGTGTATTTTTCCACAATCTTTTATACAAGAGAACTATACATTGTTCATGCAGTAATCAGAGGAATTTGATAGAGAATGAATTATTCAATAAGTTGCAGTTATACATGTAGCTGTAAAATGAATGATAAACAATGATTTTGGTACCAGTACACACAAATTCATATCCATTCCTGTGAGGAGACATGCCATAAACTAAAAAAATGGTTAGTAATATTGGTAATTTAAAACAAAAACAAAAACAAAAACAAACAAACAAACAAACAAACTTCTGGGACCTTTGCATGGTCACAAGCTCAATTACATGATAGTGTAATTCTCCCGAAACCTGTTACTGGGTATACACAGAGTACATTTGTACACCTCAGAGATGTTTAAAATGTCACACTCTTGTCAGTTCGAATATCATAGTAGGGCCCTTCTATGTGCATTCAGGCTAATGAGAAATGATCGAATGTACAATTAGATGTACACAACATCCTGTTTGTTAATCATGTTGACTAAATGATTTATCAGTTGAGTACGTGACGTATGTAATTTATGAAGTCTATTAGTCTTGGTGATGTACCGGTATCATGAAGTCTCGTAGTCTTCGTGGTGTATGAAGTCTAATTGTCTTGGTGATGTATTATGAAGTGTACTAGTCTGGAAGTTTGTGATGTATTATTGAAGTCTAATACTAGTAATAGCCCTGGTGCATCGAACTGTAGGGGAACAGGAATCTTCTAGAGGTGGAGTATAAAGGTGCAAATATTTAATAGTACGTGTCTTCCTCTTTCTGTTGTGACTGCTGTCGTGATTGGGAAATTGAAGGGTAATAAGAGGCTAGTTTCGACCCCTCAGGCTTTGGGGAACTTTGTTGCAGAAATTTCTTGTCATCGAATTGGTACCTTTAATGTCACTGCTTATTTTTTTTTTACTGGAAAAGGACCAAAGATGAAACTGGTTATTTAAAGTTCAATAAATCTGCACATTCAGTGTCATTATAATGACATTCAAAGTCAGTTTGAACCAATTTGCCATTGTATTTATAGTCAAACCTGTTTGTTATAGAGCTACCACCCAAGGGAGACAAAATAGTGGCCTTATAGACAGGTGGCCGCTATCGACAGGTTCTTTAACATGTTTTTTGTCTCGGAGGGAATTGTTTTTTGTGGTCATACAATTGTATATATGGCAGGTGGCTGCTATAGACAGGTGGTCACTAAGACAGGTTTGACTGTACTTTGAGATTGTATTTTTAGCAATTAAGGAGCTTTTGACAATTCTGCCACTGAAGCAAACAATGATGTACACTTGCACAGACATGTAGTACGCTCTGAATGGCATTCGCGAAAGATATTTTTACTCCAACCTAGTTAAACCCTGATAATGAATAGTAAGAAAATTTATGCTACATGAGACAACTGCAACTTGATGGATTCCAATGTTGGCATCCTGTTTTTATCAACCATAATGCAGCTTGTCACTATAAAGTGTAGAGCAAATAATGAGTTATCCATTAATTGGTCTGACTTCTTTTTTTCATTGTAAAGTAGTGGTAGCATTTATTACACAATATGCAGTATACAATATTAGATAAATAACTACGATGACAAGCCATGCCGTCTGTGACAAGTTTATAATGTCAAATGTGAAGTAGTCTTCTATTAATTGTGTATTATAAAGTTAAATAAGACTATATTCAGGGGGGGGGGGGGGAGGGGGGTGCCTGAATCCTACAGCATGCAATTTATAGTAATTCGTGATATGGATGTTCTTGAATACTGTAAAACATTATATATTCGCGGCATGAATTTTCGCGAATTGGAGCCGACGGCCTTTTTTGCGGCATGAAATTTTCGCGAACTGCCACTGGCATTCAATGCATATAATGTAGACAAGAACTTTCGCGTGCCTTTTAATTTCGCGAATCTTGGCGCTCGCGAAATTCGCGAAATTAAAATACGCGCGAACATTCCTCGTTTTACAGTATGTATTGGTAGTACATCTCTGAAGAACTTGTTGCCATATTTTTTTTCTTTTTTAAGATTCAAATCAGTTTACTTCTTATTGAGCATTGCTTTATGTAGTGATTAAACTCAATTTTTTATGTGCACAAGGTACACTTGTTATCTACATGTAGATGAATTGATGTACATCTTAATTTGTCAACTGCCTTTCATCTCTCTCTCTCTCTGTTTCCTTGTGTCTTCTTGTCCTATCTTTCTGTTTTCTTGTTTCTATCTGTCTGTCTATGTATCTGGTTGTCTTTTTGTCTATGTGTGTGTGTTTGTCTGCCTGCCTATAGTACCTTCACCGTAGTGCTGTCGGACACCTCACCCGAGTACTTCAATGGGGACATCAGGATCACGTTTCACGTCCGAATGCCGGTCAGTGGGGTCAAGAGTGATGCTGACCCGCGGCATGTTCTGCAGAAGTCTGTGCTCACAGGTGTGTATGCTACATTGTAGTACTTCCCATGTACCTGCTCAGTGAGCGTATAGGGGAGGGGGCATGTTGTGATGCACCTGTTTAGTAGGTGGGACGGTGGAGTAGGAAAAAAGTTGAGGCAATAATAGGGAGTGGGATAGGATGGGTTGATGCCCTCCCTTTCATTTAAGTCACTTTTCAGATGAACAGATTACTGTTTGTACTGTATGGGTATGAACTGTGCTGTGGATAGGATCAGCTGAAGCCCTCCCATTCATTATCTGTTTTTATATATAGTAAGTCACTTTTTAAATGAACAGCTTTACTGTTTATACCAGTATAGTTAGAATAGTTACTATACTTTTTTCCCAGCAGGGAGACACTCAGAATAAGGAGTGCAGTTTAATAATGCATGGCGACATCAAAGATCATTGACAGTGTCCTTTGGGATGATTTTATCACCTTGCACTTTTCCATTTATCATGTAAAAAAAAAATGAAATTCAATGTTTCTCTTATTTAAGTGCAAAACATGATGTTATTCCTGGTTGAATAACTTCAGAATAATGATCAGTTAGATACATGAGGCTTTGAGACTGGGGTGTAAATGTTCTGCATTCAAATGAAAAATGAAAAATTTCAAAATTGTTTACTGACAAGCTGCATTGTGGATACGACTTGGCAAGTTGTGAGGGTATGACATCATCACTTCACAATTTGCATATAATTCCTATGAACCTATGAAGATGAACTTGACTGATATGCATGTTTTAAGGAGGAGCAGGATCCTGCTCACATGCTGATGTGAAATGGCTTATAAGGATATCATGGGATATTCTGACTGTGTTAGAATTCATCACAAAGCTTGGTAGATCACTCCACCCAGGTATTGAATGAGCTGAGGAGAACTTGTCAATATTGCCCCCTGGACGGTGTGTTTGGAGCTCTAGCTACACACGTTGTGATTGTTTCCTTGTATTGATAGTAATCATGAAGGTGGTTTAAATGTAGACCATGGTCTATTAAAAATAAGCATAAACTAGGCGTACCTTTGATATGTGCATATCAATGCGCATTAGTTACTGGACATCTGTTGGCGTACGTGATCTGTCAATCGTATTTACGTAGAGGAAGAAGAAGAGATATATCATAAACCATGGTTTAAACCATGGTTTAAATTGTACCACCTTTGTGAATTCGGGCAAAAGTAAACAATTTATCTTGGGTTTAATGGGATGTGCCCATTCAAGATCTTATACTCCATATTGAGTCTGCACACTGCGCCTCATGGACAAACTAGGTTAGCACATTAAACAATTTAAATAAGATATGATTTCAATTTGTCTCATATGACATTAAATCCTAGTGTGAAAAACGAGAGAAAACCAATAAAACTTCACCTCATTATCACTTCCTCTGACAGATATTCTGATGGACAACCAGGAAGCTATTAATAATGCCACAAAGCAGACGTTGATGGTGGTCGGCGACACTCGCCTTGAGCCCATCGACAACTCCCTGGACGTCATCATGATCCCTGTGGCTTGTGTCCTCTTCCTCATCGTCCTCCTCCTGGCCGTCGCACTCAACTGCCATCAGTGAGTCTTCTGACAATGGTGGTCACGGCGGCGATGTGGTTGAGAAGTTTCCGACTGTTTTGCTGTTGCCTCATGAAAGCAACCCCTCAAATATGCCTCCTTTATCGAGCTTGTCGGACGAGGCTTAGTCAGGACATAGACTATACTTTGTCTCAGCTGTGTTCCACATTTGCACTCCTGACTAATTCAAGGGCTTGCCAACTCTTAATAGCTTATTTTGATCAAGCACTCATGCACAAACTGATTAGTTTTGAATACTGGCCATTTGCAAGAAAATAGCAATACTGTAGATGTGTCTTAAAATGTATATTACAGCAAAGATTGCAATTTTCTCTACAACTTTGCAGTGCCACATTTCAGCATAAATGCTCTTTTAGAAAGTTTCCTGGCTTTAAAAAAACAATGTTTTCCGACAGTGCTCACACATTATGGTCTTAGAGTAATGTAGTTGACAGAGGAGTTAAGTATTGGCCACAAAAAATTGAGAGGCATGCATGTGCAATCTGATATTCCGCACTTAAAAAAAAAATGAAAATGGCCTGTTTTTCAGAAAGTCATTCCTATAGATTACGGGGCATGCTGCCTGATTTTGTGATATTGAGGGTGGTGGATTAGACAAATTTTGTTGCTGGAGCTTGTCACATGAACCAATTAATATTGTTTCATTTTCTTTGTAGTTGTACTTATGTTGTACATCTATTTCATATTACATGATATATTTACACATTATCCATTGCCAGATGTCGTATTTTTTTTCTTCAATGAACAATATGTTGTTTATTTTTTCATTCAATTAATGTTCGTGTGCAATTTTTGTTCAGAAATGTGATTTTTATCTTCGAGATATATTCTGGCTTTACTTACTTTTTTTATGGACAGAGGTTGTCAACCCTACTTTTGTTATCATGATCATCATCAGTGGTCAAAAGATGATGATGATGATGATGGTGATGATGACGACGATGATAATAGTAAGGAAGATGATGAGTGAGATTCTACTGTTCCCTCTATCTCTCTCTCTCTCTTTCTTTCTCAGGTCTCACCATGAGAAGAAGATGCAACGGAATACCATGTTGGCCAGTGGCAAGAAGGGTGAAGAAGGGATAACCCTCACTAACGTCAAGAGTGGTAACTATGATGGACCCGATGCCAACGGTAAGCCATCGTTTGCCTCTATAAGGTTTGCCTCCCTGTTTGAATAGATGAAGCATAAAGAATGGGAGGTGAAATGGAGTGAGATGTAATATCACATACTAGTGTTTCTTGATGGAAGATTTCTTTTTCTTTTTCTATCAAAGTCTTTCAGCATGGTCTTTTCATTGTTATGAAAAGTATTTAGAGCAGTGAAAGGCTACAGTATGGTGTGGCAAGACTGCAGTAATAGATGTTGCAGGATTACCGTCTGGTGTTGTCAGACTGCAGTTCAATGCTGCAGAACTACGTAACAGTGTAGTGTTACAAGACTACAATTAGATGTTGCACGACTGCAGTAAAATTTTGGAAAACTAAAGTTTGGTGTTTCAAGACTACAGTCTAGAGTTGCAAACCCATATATGGTTTAGTGTTGCAAGACTTTGATGTAATCTTGCTTGTGAGACTACAGTTCAGTATTGCAAGACCACTAATAATGTTTTAAGAAATCCTACAGTTTTATGTAGCAAGACTACAGTCTATAAGACTGCTGTCCATTTCTTGTAAAGAAGTCATGGCACATGGATATTTTGATTTGAAGTCTGGGCAAGCACGATCAGCAATGAATGATGCTTCAAAACTATTAGCATTTTTTTCGTCTTTGGGGGGAGGAGGAGGAGTTGTAACTTGCAATGGAGTGGCCAGCAGGTACTCTACAATAGAGCCAATCCTCACCTGTTACTACTCTGCAAAGACTAAGACTATAGTTTACTAATCATTCTTGAATTTTGCAGTCTTCTCAAATTCCATTGTTAGAAGCCTCTTTGCTCCATGATGTGCTGGGAGTCAGAGATGAGAAGAGTGTAGTGCTTACCACTGGTGCATTGTGGGATATTAGAAAGAACTTGCCATTCATGTCTTCTATTTGATGCACTTGCCATGAATTTGCCTGGATATCAGCTCTAGTCAAGATGATTAACGTTTTCCATTATTAGATGTATCCCCAATGAATTTGATCATGGCAATAAGCGAACCTTAGCTTGTAGAGCTATGAAAGCAAGGAATAGATACACTGTACATTTTTACATGAATAACAGCTATTGATAAGAAATTCTAAATACATTTTATGCTCTGCTTTGGTGCCCCCTACTTGCTGAAATGGTGGGACAGCCAAATACTGTATCTGCTCTCGTCATTTTTTTATTTCCATTAATGACAATTTCAACTTGAACGTGCTAACCCAGTCTCCTTTTGAGCATTCCCAGAGAAGCTACTAGAAGTCTTTTCAGTCACTTTAATAAACACCTTTCCTTTTTCACACCTAACTTGATACTACCTACAGATAAGTTTGATGAAATGAGGAATTTTCTGTAGTGTCCTTGGTAACTAATGCAAAACTAACACTCTCATCAGAGCCTTGTAGACAGTCGTTTAGCAGAATAATGTTTTATAAGAGAGGGCAAAAAGACTGTGGTAACTTTTTTGGTTTGTGATGCAAGGTGATATTTTTTTTTCATTTCCATAGGATGTATGGTTGTAAAAGAGTATGAGCAAAATATTAATTTTCAAAACTGTATGATGTCATTTTATACTATGACACAAAGAAAGATGAGTATGGACATACATGTAAACTCTGCCCAGAAATTGAGACTATCTCTCCCAGACTACCAAGCACTGCTAAAAAGAGAAATGGGGGAAAATGTTCTTGAAAGTGCCTCAGTTCACATTATAACAAAGTTTCTTTGGTCCCAGTTTTTATTTTGTGTTTTTCCTATGCATGGTCTTCAGCACATTTCTGTTTAGGTTTTTCATTTCCAATTTTATCTGATCAGGGAACTGAAATCTATGAGAGTGTGAATACTTTGCCATTTGTATGAACTGCTAATTTTGAGGCATTTCTTACATGAAAACTCTTTATTAGGAATTGTAAGTGTAGCCCTACCAAGTATTCTAATATGATGAAGATGGTCTGCAATAACAGTTTATATCAGATCTTCACATATAATCACGGGCGAGTTTAGTGTGCTACTTTAGCCAATACCCAGACATGTACATCTGTGTAAGCAATCTCTAATGAATGAGTGAGTGACAGGTGTTTGAGATGACGTTTCCAGCACGTTTCTATCTCCAGATGCTCCGCAACCCGAAACCAAAGACACGGCAGGTAATATTTCCATATGGTGCGGGCTGTTTAATACGTTGTAAATGTTCAGCGCATTTTTGCAATTATGGGTCATCCCTTTTTGATTAAATGACATTATTCACCCAGCAGTCGTACAACAAACTTTTTTCCTTCACCATCATATCATACTTCAGGCAATATTGGGGATAAGGAGAGCTTTCAAAGTCATCAAGAGCTCTCCAGAGCGAGTTAAGTTGCATTCTGATTTTGTCGAAGTTTGAATGGACAGTGTTTGACTCTAGGGTGCACCTTTGATTGCCGCTCACATATTGCCCATGACAGGCGTTCAGACGAATAAATCATTGAAAATACATACTGATTGAAAAGGACAAGTCTAAACACACATGCAAGAATTTTAGATATGATGTTTGAAAGTGAAGTCACAATAGCTGAGAAGGGGAAGGATGTCTTTGTTTTGCCAATTATTGCAGAATGCTCATTTGATTTGCAAGGGATGACCAATACACAAATCGTTCACAGAATTTGCAATTCAATACAGATGGCTTCTATCTTCATATGAACAATACCATGTACTCCATCTCGTATAAAGTTTGCACTGCTCCTCTGGCATATAAATGTGCATCCAGTTTCTTGCTGCACAGTACATACATACAACATGTAATGTGTGTTCTGTGTCCTGTGTTCTTTACAATTGTAAGGCTTTCTGCATCCCACTCTGATATGTTCCCTGACTGTTTTGTTTGAGGGGGGAAAGGATAGTTTGAGGGTAGTTTGAGGGGGTGCAAGTCACAGGACCAACATCCACGAGTCATATATTTCTCAAGTCATACAGCCCATGAGTTATACAGCCCCCTGGCATACAACCCATTAGTTTGACACTAAGCTAACAAGGCCCACGAGACCGACACATTAAACCCTGTGTTGTATCTGTCGAACTCTTGGGCTGTTTTTACCTAGTGTCAAACTCATGGGCTTTATTTGCATAGTGTCAAACTCATGGGCTGTATGACTCTGGGATCTGTTTGCAATGTCGAACTTGTGAGTGTCGGTCTAGTGGGATGACCTCGTTTGAGGGAAGTATTTGGTTTAATGTGTACACTGGTCCTAAAATATGGATCATGCCTTTTGCTGAAAAAAAGAAAAGTATTGTGTGAGTTAATTAAAACTTGCTGTTTGTTGGTAAGTGAGGTATTTTAGTTACCAGCATGTGCTATGTGCTCCACTTAATTGCATGTTATTTATTGATGGGGGATTATCCCACAGGAATTGTGTTGGAGAGTTCACTTCCATTATAACAAAGGTCCTCAGGACTGGCACTTCTCTTTCAATATACAAATTTTGTTAAAGTCAAACAATTAACTACATGAAGATACGTAGAAGACTATTTCGAAACCTTAATTTTTACTTTATTGCAATGAGATTTTTTTAATAATTGTGCCACACTTATCGGGAGTGCACTGTATATTTTGGAGAGAAAAGAGAATTTTGGTTAAAAGATTATTTTGACATGATAGCTTGCTATTTATTGCCAAAGCTAAAAATCAATTTGACATGCATATTTTTCTACGAACAAGACTACCTAGTATTGAAGCAAGTTTTAATTGTAAATACGGCACAGTTCATATTTTGATTGTTTAACTGTGCAATGCAGTTCTCTGCAGAAAACTTAATGGACCCATTTTTGATATTTTTTTTTTTCTTTAGGTGCATGTATGTGTATATGTATTAATGTGCAGAAAACATTCAGTTTTTGGTCAGCTGGGGTGAGGTTTCAGTACGTTAAAGGTTATTGAAACAAAATAGGGGATCCACCCACCATGTACACGTTTCTGTGTCACTGAAGTATTCATGTACACCTACACCGTACATGTGATGTCTTTGTCAATTGCCTGGAGTGTTGTCATTGTTTTTTTCCACAATCATTGGGTGAAGTCAGGTGTCATTTGTCCCTGCCAAACATCCCAATATCTACACCTGCAAGAAATTGCTATGCCTACGCACTGCTGAAAAGATCAGAGAAAGAGATTCCTCATTTTAAGTCAAGATGTTAAAGAACAAAACATTCTTGAGAAATCACTTGTCGTGAAAGTTGAACTACTGTATTAAAAAGTGAAGAATTTTCTTTGAGTAATTTTCATGTTTAGCAAGGTGAGATTAATTTTGCGTTTTTTTTTTTTTGTTTTGTTTTTTATTCTGCTGAATCAAAACATAAAACATTGTTGGATATTATGAGATAACAAAAAATAGAATTTCATGCTTTTATTTTTTCGCTAATTTCTTGTTGCGCGAAATAGGTGAAAATTTTAAAACCCCCAAAATATTTACTCTTACAGCAAGTGATGATAACAACAGGCGAAGATGATTGCAATGCAGGCCATATATTTCATATGCTTTTATTTTTCTTGCACAATAAAACATTAAAAAAAAAAAATATGTATATATATAAATATGTCTTGACATATGATGTACCCTATGACTCGGAGGTTGAGCTGGTAATTCCATTGGATGTCATTATGCATTCAGTTGTGGTACACAAGTTCATGAATTGTCACTGAAAGGGTGCAACCATTGAGTTCATATGTATCGTCTTCATGAGGGAAACCATCTCAAAAAATGTGTGGTGGAGGAGTGGTACATGCCCAGTGTTGGGCAGCTACATTGTATGATGGACTTTGTACATTTTCATCAAAATTGCACCGAAACTCACAGTCATAACATGATATCAACATTTTAAAAGTTTTGACTAGGCAGCATTAACCATACATATCTAAAAGTGTCTGGTCAAAAACTTTGTGCCTGCAAACATCCAGAATGTCTACGCTTTCTTGTAAATGATTTTTTTTTTCTCTTTACAATTTTTATTGGTTTTGGAAATATTCTTATTGTGGTGAAATACTGTAATAAAATAATGTTTATGGATGTCAGTGCCTTCAGTGTGGACATTCTTTTAAACATATTGAAGTTGGTTACAATGATATTGTGTGTAGCTAGTTGTTATCTACAGTACATCAAGATAGAAATCCCTTGCAAACAAAGTTAAAATTTGTTGTGACAAGAACAGATAATGAAAATGTTTTGATATTATGCTTTGTACATACAAAGTGGTCTCTGCCATGTTCCATACATTTCCTCTTCCTTATCATTATAAAATACAAAACCCTGTTTGTCATGATGTGTGTAATCAACTTTTCATTCATCCCTAGAATGTTTGTAGGAATTTGTCAAGACAAGCAAGATTATATGTGCGTGAATTAAAAAAAAAAAAATATATATATATATACAGGCATTTGTTTTGACATTTGCAATATTGTAGTACATGTATGCATTGTATACATGTGCATTTTTAGAAGCAAATTGAGTGTAAGCCTAGTATTAAAAAGAAAAATCTACTCTGTGTTTGAGTTGTTTGTAACTAATAAATCAGAATACCTATAACACCTTCAGATAACAGAAAGGTGAAAGTGTTGTTCAAAATCAGACAAAAAAGAAACGAAAGTTTGTAGGAAATGTTATAGTTTTACCATATTTTCATCTTCTTCTTTTTTTTGGCCAATGATATCAGTAACGGTCACATCTGAAAGTTAGATGAGGAAATGATGTATTATAGACCTCACAACTGTTTCATTTGAATTTGTTCTAATACAAGAAAGTCTTGAAGTGTTCTGTAAGGTCGATGACAAAAGGAAAAGAATATCCTGCTTTTGATATCACATTCTACGTTTGTGGCAATGCTACTGCTAGCAATGATGGCAAAGTAAAGGAAAAGGGTTGAAAGTTAAATCATTACAAAAACAAATATTTTCTTCCATCTTTTCATACAACCAATGAGAGAGATGTTGAACGATGTCAGGTGATTGCATTGCCTTGTGCAATTTGATACATAGAATATGCCAGTAATACCACTGTCTTGTAAACATAGGTTTCAACTTACAAATTTCACAACTTTTTTGTCTTTTGATTTTATCAAATTTTGATGAAGTTTCACCATTCTGATCATTTAATTTGAAATCAAAGACAAGGAGGTCATGGAGTTTAGTTCCCATTGTGTGTGACTCATCAGCAACAACACAGTCTGTCAATTCAATTACTGTGTACGCCAAATATTTGCAAGGTTTTTATTTTCACGAATTTTGCATGTCAGGTGCTATTCACAAAAATATTTACTCTGATCCATACATGAATGCAATGTGCACACGTACATTTCTATGGTACTCCATGATGGCAAGTTTAACCACTTGTGAAGTTGTCGGGAAGTAGCAATTTGCACAAAAATTTAGACTCGCTAAATGTATGGCGTATACAGTATGCGTGTGAAGTGATATGTCAGTCGTAGTCTCTGAAACCCTCTGTGTTTCATCCCACTCCTCAACTAATCATCGATTGTCTTTCGCCCCGTTTCTCACTCTCGACTCTCAGAGGAGGTGAAGGCTTAACTCCACTAGCTCTTCGTTTCCTTCTGCCACAGGTATCAATTCGTCCAAATTTTGCCATGAGGCGTTCTCTGCTGTTACACCTTCCTTTCTCTCTCCTTCATTTTTGCTTTCCGTGTATTCAAAGGGACCTACATGTACCCTGCATTGCTTGAATAATTGCGTATTATTTACCAGCTTGCAGCAAGGAATCAATTTCAACAAAACATTATGAGCAGAGCATCTGTAAATTCATGTTCAGAGAGGTTATAACATGCCACATTTGTGTAATATAAAATAAAGAAATAACCAAAGCAAAATGATGTGTATATCATATTTCACCATATTTCATGACCTCACACCAACATTGCAGCCCAAAATGTACTCACTGGTACAGGCTGCATGATTTGTACTTGTTCCATGAAAGCCTACTTTATAAAAGGCAATTTTAAACATTCACATGTAAACAATGGAAAACTCAAAACAAAAATGCTTTGTGTATCAGGCTTGTTTTGATCATCCGTTTAATGCCAAATATGTTTTTTCATGTGGTCATGATGCAAATTTACAGGCAAGAAGCAATTATTCAAGAAAATGTTACCATTTCTTCTACTTATTTTTTTTTTCACACTTGCTTTCTGTTTGGATTATGGACCCCCCTTCCTTCAATTAATATGCATGATTAGTTCACTGTTTGAAAAAAAAAAATCTAGAGTTTGTGGATCTGTTCATCAGCTATTGCTTTTAGCTTTGTGGTCTCTTGGTAATATATGCTTGCTTATTTTCAGTTAGTGTAGATTTTATTTAGTGTAGTGTTGGTTATCTCACATGCAGGGTATGTAGACAGGTGAAGGGAAAGGTGTTAAGTGTATAGTGAGTGTAGTGTTTGGTGTATGAGCTTTTCTCATAGGTTTTCTATACAGTGGATTAATCTGGTACTGCTGTAGAGATTACCAAGTACTCAAACATGTCCATTCAAACAATGGCTCATTCCTATAAAAACTCTCTCTCTCTCTAAAAAGAAAAAAAAAAAGAAATGGGAGTTTGGTATAAAAAGAAAGGACTTATCAACGTGAAACACTATGACATGCGCTATCAGGATAAAACTTGAAATGTAGGATCTCTAGAATGGTCTTCTCCATATTTGTCATGGATCATAAGGCTTCCTTTAGTTTGTTCTTTATATTCAAGCAGAAATTGAGACCTCATCCATTCTCCTGAATTCATTTTCCCTTGCTATATGCAGTGATACTGTTTTTTTTTTTTTTTTTTTTTTTTTTTTTGGTTTTTGGTTTTTATACCTCTGGGTTGTCTTTTATTTTCCTTTTTTCTTCTGAAATTTTGCCTTTGTTGATTTTTTTTTTCCATTTTCAACTTGTTGGTAGTAGAAATAGATAAGACAAAGTCAGGCCTGTAGCTTTAATGGAAGTACTGTTAAGTTGCTAGATGCCACAGCAGAGGCTGAAAATAAAATCATATTTAACTGTAAATAGAAAAAGACTTTCCATGTCATAAATAGATGATATCATTAGGTCCTGTATTCCATTTTAGCCTTTCCCTTGTTAGTTAGTTTTCTCTGGCTAGTTAAGCTGTTTGACAGCTGAAAATCAAAACACACAAGAAACAAAAAATTAACCAGAAATTCTGGAAATGCTTCAATTTCATGTGAAATTTATTTGATATCTCAATCATTGTCTTTAAGTGGACTCTTCTGTATAATAATTTTTTATTTTTCTGGGATGATTAGTATTGTGGTATTTTATGGTTATCTCAGATGACATTTGATTGAGAGTAGGCAATTTTCCTTCAGAAGACGACATTTTTGAGACATGAATTGTCACACACCTTCTGTTTTAACCCGTTGAAGGCTAATCCCGAGTATACTGGGGCAGGTGCCTATTGGAAACATGTGTTAAAGCAAAATCAGCTAGTCCTTGATGGATCAATAAAGGAGTATTATTCCAAATTGTTGCAATACCTTGATATTTTGTTAGCATATGATTCACTATATAAAATAAATTGTTGCTTTTTTGCACTGAAAAAAATAGTTGTATTGTGTTTTGTTACAATATATCATGTTATTGCTATCAAGCATGATAGAAGAGAAATCATGTTCTCTATGCATGTGTATTTTCTATAATTATTCATTATCAAATCACTTGTGAGAGTGTTGAAATTATGTCCACCCTGTGTTTTGCTCTTGAAGTATAACAGTACCAATTCCACCTGTTATAAATTATTAGATCCAGCCATGCCCCTTCCCACACCCATCCATTTTCATGGATCCCTGGTTTTACTGAATGGGGGTCAGGTTTTATTTTCTTTTATTCAGCTTTACAGGACATGTACAAAGAGGTTACTGATGGGTTTTTTCCCTTGTTTGTTCATCATGTATTTATTTCCATCTTTAAAAGTGAGTCTATATGTGAAGTTATCAGGTTTCTATAGATTTTATTAGTTTTCCATGATTTCTCAACTAATAGAAAATTAAGATGATATCAGCTGTCCGTCTGAGTATGTACCCCAACTTGGCTTTTCAGAAATGCCCAGGTATAAAGTTCAGAAGCAGTTGATATCCACTTGCTTAAATATTAAAAGATACATACAAATGTATCTTCTGTAAGGTATAGTGTTTGAATTCACTCAGAATGTTTAATGACCGTAGACAACCTGATCGATGTACATTGGTCTCTTGTTGTCTTTTGATTGACAGTTTCTGATGATGGAAAAAAAAAATCACAAGTTTGTCAAGGACTGCTATGACTCCAGTCTTATTTGACACATCTAACTGCATGTAAATGTGTTAATACTCCATGTACGTTTAAAGCGTTTCTGTCAGCTTGTGAGCATTGGTGTAATGAAATTATGTTTTGTCTTTTTTAGTGATTTACTCCTTGTGATAACTCCACGATACTCATGATCATCTGTGTGTGGTTAATGCTTACGTGCATGCCAGAGTATGTTTGTTGTGTCCACACGAATTAACCGTATCAACAATAATTCATTGCACTAACATAAGAACTGATTTGAAAGGAACTTCTATTCCAAATAACAAATACATAGTCCTATCAAATCTATTTTCTACTTTTGAGACCATGATGTCACTCAGAATTGATTTGGAGATTTGTGAAATATTGAGTAAAGCCCCTGAATATTGAGAATTAAAATGAGCCTCTTTCTCGACAGGATGTGTGGCATCTTTAAAATGTTTAAAACATGTACAATTCATTTGCCCTTCTAAGAGATTTGTTTGAAATAAAGTACATAAAAAGGTTGCTGTCTCTTTCAAAATTCAAATGTGAAAGTCATTTTGTCTGCTTTTTCTTTGTTTGTAATATTCCATTAAAGATGTCCAAATTTTCTTCAATGTTTGCGTATCATGTAGATCTCTAGAATTGTAAAATGGTAATATGGATCCAATCAATGATTAGCTGAGAGTCATTCATGTGATCAGTCTTTAATTCTGCCTATAGACCCAACTTGACTTTCACTAGGCATTAGTACACTAATGACTTTTAATGTACTAACGATTGCATTGCCTTGCTATTCCATAGCATTGCTATTCCATAGCAATCATTCGTGTCTATGATTTTGTGGTTATTTTGTGTTGAGTTTTTGTGATTTTGTGTCTATGTCTGTCTATGACTTCTCACAAAATTCATTAGTAGTCATACAGCAATATATTTGGTGCAATGGGATTTTTTCATGAATTTTTGTTCAGAATTCCATAGCCTGTAAATTTTTGTGTCAGAATGCTAGATTTGCAGCAGGAAGGAAAATGTGCAATGTAGAGTCAAAATGTCCACCCACACGGTATACAGCCATTTTTCTTGATAGCACTGTGTGGTGTTTGTACATTTGTTCCGCATTAGAAACATTTCAGTGCATATTTGAGCATTGTCAAAAGACATGTTATCTTTCTCTTACAGAAAAAAAAATATATACTGGCAAGGGCCGCAGGCTGGACATACTTTGTTTCAAACTGTTATAAAAATCCATCAAGTGTAGAAATGCCTTCACTTTCATTACATGCCAGAAGTGCCTTTAAAGCAAATTTTACAATGTAAAAGCACTGCATAGAGTGAAACAGCTCCATTGTAAATGGTGGTTGTGTAAACATGGGTACGATGATGCTTAGAGAGTACAGCTAAAATCATCATTCTTACCGAGATGAAAAGGTATGCATCATGTAAATACAAGTGCAGGTACAATCATGGGTGCTGCATAAATGTACGCTGTATCTTTCTTCCGGCGTTACACATCTCACAAAGTCGTGGAGGGATGATGCATTCACGCAAAGTATGGCAATTGGATTCTGTGCCAAACCTTGGTCAATTCATGCTGAGGTTGTGGGTCACTTAAATAGAGTTAGATCATTTCAAGAAGGGAGCAGCCTCAGGCATGCATGTTTGCAATTAATGTGACCTGTGTACCATAGCAACCTGATCAGTCGCCTGACTCCGACTTCCTGATGATGGTATGTTTCAGTTCTCATAACTGTACATTTTTCCAGTTATGTAGTATTTAATTTGAAAACTCTACCTCTTAATGCAGAACATGTATGAAAGCTGGCAACCAGAGAAGTGCAGGCTTGAGAAACTGGGCCAGAAAACAGATATTGATTCAATACTCACTGAGAAGAGCATTGTGTTTAAATGAAAGTTTTGTATAACACCCTTAGGCCTATTGTTTCTTTTGATAATGAAAACAGTGCATATTGCTCACTCTTGAAGATGTTCAACGTGAGATAGGTTTGTGATCATGAAATATGTTCCTGATAAATAGTGTAAATCACAAGATTTTGAACTCATGTGTAATGGGTTTTTGTTTTGTTTTTAATTCCATTGATTGATGGATGTGTTGTTCATTTTGTAGATTTTTTATTATTATTATTTTCTCACTCTCTTTATCAGGGTAGGGTTTCATTTTTGTCTCATTTTGAGAATGTTTTCCCTGCTCTGATAAATGGAGAGATCAAATTTTAGGCTGGTCCTTGCTGCAGATGAACGCAGCATAAACACCTACTTGGATGTTGGACAAGAATTGTTTCCAACACCTGAATGTTGCCATTCACAAGCAGTATGACATACATGTGTACCAATGAGTGCTGTAAAAACTGTTTTTCTCCATTGGTCTGTACATGTATTTCCACCAATGCAGTCAGCACATATGTTCGAAGTAATAGCTAGATTTAGATAAGTTGAAGGTTCTGCGATTACAATTGTTCATAGTACAAATTGTCCTTTAAAGAGAAAGGACATGTTAGTAAAGAATAAAAAGATGTGTTACAGTGTATGTCTTGCTAAAACTACAGCAAGAGCATGAGTTGCACATGGTGAGAAAGAAAAAGAAGAGTAAAAGGGAGTAAAAGTAATCTAGAGAGAGAGAAAGCTGGAGAGAACGATAAACAATTTAAGACAGTTTTCACACTTTTATTTAATAAACAACTAAAACATTTCAGAACCACAAGCCTGCAACATTTTCACAACACCATGGACAGCTTTAGCCACCACTGGCCCATTCACATTGGCAGTGAAAAATTTTGACATATCCGGCAAAGCTGCCAGGCCAAAAGCTGATTGTCACATCACTAGAGTAACCACAGACTATAGTACAATCTTTTTTTGGTGTTTCTTTTTCCCTCAGTCATTTTGAAGTTTGTTGTGACAGATTTGCAAATGAGAAATGCTCTCATAGAAATATAGTTATTTTAATTACATAACTTCGGCTCCTAAGTAACATAAAAGACACTTATACACTTAGCTACAGAGGCCATCGTTTTCATCGTCCGATGATCCTATTAACTCTGTACAGCAGGCTGATGGCATTTCTTTGACCCTTAAATCTTCAAATTTGTAGTTTTTTGTTGCAGTGTATATGGGCAGATCCAACATTGCAATGTTTAATGTCAAAATATGTTTCTGTGGGAATGGCCTGACATCAGATCATACAGATACCTGCAGCGCTATCATTACACGAGAACCAAATGGCCAAACCATGTTATAAAGTCTACTGAATTATTGACATTCTTGTTCTCATATGACTGTGTTTATCATTACATGACATTTTCAAAGTAAAAGAGGATATTGTTATATTCTCCATATTATTTCTGTTACCAGCAGGCGTCTGCAAACTATTGTCCATCGTTTTGACGTTGTGCACCAAACGATCATCTATTGGTTGTCATAACACTCCTGCAATGTTTGCTTTTGCTGTTGTTGTTTGAATGTGTCCCATTGTGCATTGCTTCTTTTTGTTTGTATTTATTTCTTTGCCAGATGACGATGTCACTGTGTCATTGACAGCTTGAATTTTTGTGATTTTTTTTTTACCCATCAGGTCAGTTTCTCTGCACTTTGCATACCATGCAACCAATGAGACAGCATCCATTTTGTACATATCAATCTCAGTATTTTAGTTCCAGATGTAAACACTCCTTCAACCCATTCTAACCCATTGTTGGGGTCATTCTAACTTGCAATATCCCTGGTAAGTGCGGATACAAGTCACAAAAAGAAAATAAAAGTACTCGTCTGTCTGTGCTAGCGGGTCAAAATGCAGCAGTAATTTCGTGTGTAAAATAAAAGAAAAAAAGTCAAAGTAAAAGAGGAAATCATAATATACTCCATATTATTTCTGTTACCAGCAGGTGTCTGCAAACTATTGCTTATCATTTTGATGTTGCGATGGAATCCCATTTCTTTGCTCATTTTTGCTAAGTATTTATAATTAAAAAAGGACCAAAAAAAAGGTGTTTGGGTGTGTGTTACTCGTGCGCAAGTACAGTTGACTCCCATTCGAACAAAGTCCTCAGTACAGTCATTTTTCTTTCATTAGATTAAAATTTTATTAACGCCAAACGGTAAACTATATTAAGATATAAAGATGGTAATGTTTGGACATAAATTTTCACTTACTTATAACAAGAATTTTGTTATAACCTTGTTCGTTATAATGGGAGTCCACTGTATCTTATTTAGCTTTGTGAATTCACAGCCAGTGGGAAGTCTTAGGTTATGCAAACTAATGGGAGATGTACATGTACATGATTCATGAACTTCACATTTATGCAAGTTAGCAGGATGTGCCGCATGTTGGTTTGTTGTGTGAACAAAGTCATGCAAGATCTTACGCTGCCGCGAATACATACTTCCAAAACTTGTGAGTTTTTTGCTGCGTGTGTGTGAAAATCAAATGATGTTTCACGAGCTTTCAAACAGCATAGGCCTATGCATCGCTCGCACGTGCTTGACTGGCATTGCACTTTAGTTGTGTTGAAGCGATATCAGCAAAACTTCTCAAAGTTGTATTCGCAGGATATCCATTCCTCTGTAGGTTTGAATGGCCCAGCTGATACATAAAAATTGCAGCTGTCACAAGATTTGAGAGAGGTTGAGTTTCACACAATTATATCTTGGTAAAAGGTGGAGACCAGCATATGATGAACATACTTCACAAAGCAAGACGTAGAATATTTTTTAGTGCAATTTATGTCAAACACTTAACATGAACATACAAACCTTGACTGTACTTTTACCAATGTTGTATCAAATAGTATCTTAGCAGTTCAGATGGTGCAATTTTTTGAAGTTATCACTGAAAAGCATTGATGCAAAAGAGATACCATGGCAATGTGCTATTTAAACTTGTGATTGTAGCAGTTTTTGTTGTCCCTTTAGTGATGAAATTGAAAAAAGAAGGAAAGATTGAGATTAGACATATAGAACAGATGTATCTTTTTTCTCTCTGTTTGGGGACCAGATTAAGATATCAACACAACATCAAATTGTGACCTTGGCATTGTTAGTACTCCCTCCACCCCTTTCCATAATTTCAGACTGACTATGACCAATGAAATGAAATGAATTCAAGGGGTTAACCGCAGTCAAGACAGGATCGAGGGTCTGATTCACTTGTCACATGGGAAACAAGAGCTCTGAGAAATATTTTAGTGCATAAAAAGCCACATATTCTGAAATAAGCAGGAAATATTTCAGAAATCTCTGCTTTCATCCCTCTTTTCTGCCCCCCTCTTATCTAATTCACGTGTTGTTATCTAATCCACCTGCCTTTAATCCACCTGTTGGTATCTTCAAGTAGTACTAATCCTTCTCTGGGATGCATGTTCCTGTGTGTTTATGTCTCTTTTTCTGTCTATATTACATGAGTATAATGTACAATGTACATATACCGGTAGGCACTATGTACGTACAATGTATGTATGCATAGGACTAGGTATGTATGTATAATATGCATGTATGTATGTATGTATGTATGTACAACGTGTATGTATGGTATATGGATACATAAGAGCACTATAAATTAACATGCATGCATGTATCTGTATGTATGTATGCATATGTGCATATATATGCACATGTTAATGTAACACATCATTTCCTATCATTTATCAATTTATCTTATTTTCACTCTGTTATATTTCCTATCTGTCAATCCTTCCATCTATTCTCTCCATCTGTTAACCAGTCTGTTATCTGTCTTTTCATCAGTCTATCTTTTTGTCAATCTACTTGTTTATCTGTCTATCTGTGTATTATTGAATACAAAAGTCTGATTTGTGTACCTATAGCAGTCCGCAATTTACAAGTCTGAACTTCATACTTGCTTTAGTTCCTGTATACCATCGTATGGTACCATGCTGGAAACTTTTTCACCTTCTAAACTGATCTTGCAGCAGTACTTTCCCCATCAACCCTATCCCAATGTGCATCAAAGACTAACCCTAGGCTAACAAGGGGCAAGTAGCATAGAAGCTTTTCCCAAAGCCATCATTTCACAAATGTAGTTGGTAGTTTGTGCTAGAAATCATTAGATTGGGGCAATGCATCATGTTAGTGGCTGTCAGGTGCATTAGATACTGACATGTACTCTGAGATGAAATGTATTCACATACTACAATTCATCTTCTTATTTATTGTCCCTGCCGAACGAGTTCGAGCAGGGGACTATGAAACGGGCTCCGTACGTGTGTGTGTCCGTCCGTGTGTCCGTGTGTCCGTGTGTCCGTCCGTGTGTGCGTCCGTGTGTGATCAAAATGTTCAAAATGCTACTCCTTCGCCATTTCTAACCCGATTTTGATTCTGTTTGCTTTATATGATAGCACTACATGGGAGCTTTGAAACTTCTATACAGAATTTCAATTGTGACCTTTGACCTTGACCTTTGACCTATATTGTACATTTTGCTTCAAAATGCTACTACTTCACCATTTCTAACCCGATTTTGATTCCGTTTGCTTTATATGATGGCACTAGGTGAGGGCTTCAAAACTTCTACACAGAATTTTGACCTTTGACTTCTTTGACCTTTGACCTTTATTTTTGACCTATATTGTACATTTTGCTACAAAATGCTACTCCTTCGCCATTTGTAACCCGATTTCAATTCCGTTTGCTTTAGGTGATGGCACTAGGTGAGGGCTTCAAAACTTCTACACAGAATTTTGACCTTTGACTTCTTTGACCTTTGACCTTGATTTTTGACCTATATTGTACATTGCCTACAAAATGCTACTCCTTCGCCATTTCTAACCCGATTTTGATTCCGTTTGCTTTATGTGATGGCACTAGGTGAGGGCTTCAAAACTTCTACACAGAATTTTGACCTTTGACTTCTTTGACCTTTGACCTTGATTTTTGACCTATATTGTACATTTTGCTACAAAATGCTACTCCTTTGCCATTTGTAACCCGATTTCAGTTCCGTTTGCTTTAAGTGATGGCACTAGGTGAGGGCTTCAAAACTTCTACACAGAATTTTGACCTTTGACTTCTTTGACCTTTGACCTTGATTTCTTTACCTATATTGTACATTGGCTACAAAATGCTACTCCTTTGCCATTTGTAACCCGATTTCAGTTCCGTTTGCTTTAAGTGATGGCACTAGGTGAGGGCTTCAAAACTTCTACACAGAATTTTGACCTTTGACTTCTTTGACCTTTGACCTTGATTTCTTTACCTATATTGTACATTGGCTACAAAATGCTACTCCTTTGCCATTTGTAACCCGATTTCGATTCCGTTTGCTTTATGTGATGGCACTAGGTGAGGGCTTCAAAACTTCTACATAGAATTTTGACCTTTGACTTCTTTGACCTTTGACCTTCATCTTTTTACCTATATTGTACATTTTGCTACTAAATGCTACTTCCGGCGGGGACATATATTACGCACCGCGTAATTTCTACTTTTCCTTGTTTTGGTTAGAAACATACATATAACATAATTCATCTTTCAAATACTGATAACCCTCTTCTTCCATTAACTGCCCCACCCCCTTTCTCCAAGAAAGAAAGGGGGAAAAATCTTCACAGTTTCAACCTGCTGCTCATTAATGGTAGTTTATGTATGTGTTCAGGTTATGCAGGTAATCCTTTGTGGACCAAATTCATTGAATCTTGTGCAATTGCACCCTGATCACCCTTAACCATCCATTAAGCAAAATTAGACCTTGCCCCCATTGCTTTTTCACTTGTCTGTCATAAGTCTGAGGGACCAGGAAAAGATTTTTAAAGAAGCACACCATTGTATCATTCTTCTCCCCCCCCCCCCCTGATTCTGTATGGCTGGAGACATGGTGGTTTGATGTACAAAACTTTGAACTCAATCTGAAGGTCTTAGGTTCAAGCCCCTCCCTGCTTGGTGCTTGCATTCACGAGAGAGGCCATGTTCCCCCTTTGGCCAGGGTGTATAATGGGATACCAGATACTTGTGGGGGTAATAACAGTAGGCCTAATGGTGCAAACCTTTGGTAGAACTGTGTGCTAATTATGGAGAGGCTGCCTTTCTGATTATTTGTGTGATCATATGTGGCAGGTTGATTTTTGTGGGGTTGAGTATAATTTTTTAGATTTAATCTGGAGCAACAACTCGGTGCAGAGTTATTCAGGAACAAGTTAAAGATAATAAAAAGTTTTGGTACCTCAAAAGCTTCCCTGAATTTCCTTGTCTTGGTTTGTGTTTCAGGTTAAAGTACGTTGTCTGTGAGAATTACTCGCCCCAAAGTGCTCTCATGTCTTAGTAATCATGCAATAATGGTTTCGTACCAGAGCCGACGCTGTCCAGCGTCGATAAATATTGTACGAAACCACTGACTGCGACCAGCAGCGTGCAGCCCATTGTACGCATAGCTTACTGCGACCAGCAGCCCCATACGCATAGCGTAATGGGGCTTCGCATTGTAGCATTCAGGATCATGACAGAATTAGTATCGCGGGTAAATGTCAACTTAAAATCCAAAAATTTCTTCGATTTGAAGACTTACCAATTAAGTTGAAGTCTTGAAAACAGGCTTCGAACAACGTTTGGTTCTGCCAATAGTCCCTTTCTGTTCGAATTGATGACTGAATGTGACTCTGTCGAGAGGACCTTGGGAGAGCTACATACACTGGATACCATGGCCAGCGCATGCGCAAACAAACATCTTATCCGTTCATGGATTTGAAATTTGTGTGCGTGTGATGTGTTCGCATGCACTGGCTGTAGTATTCAGTGTACTGTATGTAGCTCTCCTAAGGTCCTGTCGACCGAGTCACATTCAGTCATCAATTCGAACAGAAAGGGACTATAGGCAGAACCAAACGTTGCCCGAAGCCTGTTTCCAATACTTCAAGTTAATTGGTAAGTCTTCAAATTGAAGAATTTATGGGATTTGAAGTTGACATTTACTCTGCAATACTAAATCTGTCATGATCCTGAATGCTACAATGCGAAGCCCGATTACGCTATGCGTATGGGACTGCTGGTCGCTATGCGTATGGGGCTGCTGATCGCAGTTAATTGCATGATTACTAAGACATGAGAGCACTTTGGGGCGAGTAAGTCTCACAGTGTTAGTTATATGAAAGGTACTTTTACCTGAAACACAAACTAAGACAAGGAAATTCAAGGACACTTTTGAGGTACCAAAACTTTTTATTATCTTTAAACCCTGAGTCAGATGATGTCTCAGATACCTTGACCCAGAGAAACATTGGTTTCCCTTTGTCGAATAATGGCGAGGTCTATTTGTTGAGATAATCATGTGGGGAATGACAAAGATTGGTAGCATATCTATTTATGCCGGCACCTGCATTGAACCTCCTATTAATACATAGTGAGTGATGGGGCAAAAAAAAACAAAAAAACTATATAAAACGAAATGCATGTATTCTCAGGGGCTTGCCCCCATCTCACATCATATTTCCTGTGCTAATCATCTGTGATCCAGCTACCAATTAAAAGTTCTTAAATTTCAAATCATTGTACAGGGGAACTTCTTGATAGCAAGGACCAAAAAACAATTAAAAAACAAACATGACAATTGTTTTGTTGTATCAGATTTCGCACCTTATCAGACCACAAAAACAAACTTAGGTACTCCTTGAATTTAGAACCCGGGAGCTTGTTATAGGAGGGTTTTATTATATATATATCCAACATCTTTATCATAATTTTAACTTCCTTTTTGTTATGGGATGTGCGGATATTAATGCATAGCACTATCAAATTAATGTAACAAATTCATCGTTCAGCATGTTTATTATACTAGTAAAATGTGACGCTACATATTTTGTTTTCTTGTTTAATCTGCCGAATTGGAAAATTATGGGTGTACAATTTGCTCAATTAATCTCCCACAACTCTCATCACATTTCAGGTAGATCATACATACATTGTAGGCCTACACCCTGCAACATACAGTGTCAGCTTGGCTTACAAATTTATTGATATGTAATGAATTGTACAAGGTATTGAAAGTGTGGAGCTTTGATGAGGTTTTTTTCCCCCATATTCAAGAATGATATTTTTGGCAATTTTTTTGAAATTGGATTTGTCAGCCATTGGTTCTTCTCTCATACATCTAGTGCTTGCATGTTTGTTAGGATATTGTGATGGATACAGTGCATACACATTCAAAATTTGTGTAATTCCTAGACTGTATTTAAACTACAATATTTACACAATACCATAGTGAATTCTAGCCCATTTATGTTCTCTTTTTTTTTGTCCACCCTTTGTTTATGGATTTGCATGCCCACATTATCATTTATTTATATATCTGCTTAGAAAATTATTGATGGGCATTCATAGGAATTCACCTTTGACGTCAATCATGATATTCATGTAGATGTACATATCGTATAGGCCTAAAGGCATAATTTTGTGTTAATATGAACATGAAAGGGAGAAACATACACTGAGTCACATTTGAAGATTTCATTGAAGTATTTTCATGTACAGACCATTTCAGACATAATGCAAGTATGTAGATTGACTGTATAGAGATTTGCAAAAGCTGTCATATGCATTCTGTGTCTTTTGTGCAGGAGGCTGCTTGTTGCTGTGTTGCTGTTTTGTTTTTGTTTTTTTGTGGGGGGGGGGGTAATATATTTGTAATGCTGTAGGAATAGTATTTGATTCACTGTTGTGTATTTTTCCTTTTCAACTTGCTGCCACATGCCATGTTGCCTTTTGTTTTCCACATCTAAAGCTAATATTTTATTGGGAATTATTGCTAAGATGTATAATGTATTAAAGATAGCAAATAAATAGATACATTTATAAAAGCACAAACAGTATGCATGCTTACACAAGCATAATATCAAAATCTCAAATTTGATTGCACCTAAAATAGATTAACTACTGGGTATGTAGGTTACTCATTTTGTTTACTAATTCCTTTTTTTTGTGCTTATAATTATATATTTCTGTGCTCCCCTGCCAATTTCCAGAGTTTCTCTCACTTTAAAGTACCATAGAGCATTAACTAACGTTACATTTGTATGTAACACTCTACACAAATTACTTTTCAGGGATATCACTGTTATTCCTTATGGACATTAACATGTACATTGTAATTGTTGGGTCCACTTCATAAGGTGTTTTTTTTTTTTTTTTTTTTTTTTTTTTTTTTTTTGCAACAACCCAAGCCAAGTTGGGCAGATTTAATTCCTTCTGATTATGTGGGCTGTAAAGTATGTTTCTTATACTTTTTGCATGCTTTGTACACATATATTTTATTCTTGCATTGTATTTCATATTTTGGGCATTCAGTGGAATCAATTCTTTTATATCTAACTATGGTTGTATAACTACATTGCTTTATCTGCTGTTTTTGTTGTTTGGTATAGCCTGGATTTTTTTGTACTTTGACAATTAAAGGACAAGTTCACCTTTCATTAACACAAGGATTGAGAGAATGTAGCAATATTAGTAGAACACATTATGAATTTTTGAAGTTTTTATGCAGTCACCGCTGGATGAGAAGACTACTGCAGTGTATAATGTCACATGCGTACAACAATATAGGGAAAATATAAGGGCAATTCCGCGGTTAGTAACGTTACATTTGCACAAATTTAGATATTTGTTTTTACCACTAAATTACCATTTATTCATTTCAAGTCAAAATTATGTCAAAAACATGTTCATCCTTCCCAGGTTTATGATACAGAAAAGAATGAACACAATCCAAGAAATATTAGAATTGCTATAGCAACTTAAAGGGCTGGTTAGTAACGTTACGAAAAAAGGACATGACAAAAAAATCAATGTCTTGTAACAAAAAGTGTGCAAAAATTCAAGTTACTTCAAACAAAGTGTTGCATTAATTTCAATTATTGCATCATGACAAATGTTCATGCGAATTTTTTTAGCAGTTCGACTGATAATTTTTTAGCTAGACCCCCAAAAGCATGGTTAGTAACGTTACGGTTAGTAACGTTACATTTGTCCGGAGTAATTCCGCAGGTCATTTCACCCTTTTGTAATTGACAAAATGTCACATGACTTCTGGAGTATTTAAATGTATTCATCTTTTACCCTTTAGCAAAACTTTGAGGAAAAAATTTCAAAGGAACCCACTGTAATTTGCATTTAAGTGAATTTCAGTGTCCCCAGTCCCACATGTACATTTTAAATGATGGTTTTAGATCTCGCAAAATCAATAAATACGAAAAATAAAATCTACTGAATTTGAAAGACCCTAATGATTGGTGAACATCCATGGCATTAGTTGATACCTAGATCAAAGGGTAAGATAAAGAGGCACATTTCTTTTATCCATGTCATGTCCACCTAACTGCGGAATTGCCCATAAAGAGAATTTCACAAAATTTCATTTTTTGAAAAAAGTACACATTCCCTCGACTCGTTACTGACATATGTTATAGGTAATATTACTCCCATTGACTTTAGAAAGAGGCAAGTCAAGAGCTCTTTTATTATGCGAAAAAAATGAAAATATGTTGAATTTTCTTTACATTTTCTTTATACTGTTGTACTCATATGACATCACTAGCCCTAGTAGTCTCCTCATCCAGCAGTTTCAACACAAAAATTTTAAAAATTCATAGCTTTTGCATCAATTGTCCAGTTTTCCTCAAACTTTCACTGATGTGTTCTACTAATATTGCTGCATTTTTTTCAATCCTTATGTTTATGAAGGTGAACTTGTCCTTTAAGATATTGTACTTGGGGTTGATGGAAACTGTATGTCCTGACTTTGGGGAAAATTGCTTTTGTTGTTCATGAGCAATGCTTCTTCATTTCTTTGACATGAAAGTTTAGTTTCAGCAAACAAAAGCAGTGCATTCATTCAGGCTTGCAGAATTGGGCTCTTTTGATTTTTTTGATGTGTTTTATGGCTGTGGTTCAAACAGTACTACACAACATAGATGTTTATATGTCAACAAATTTGCAAACAGTTTTAGCATTTCATCTTGTGTAGATGAACATCCCATTTTCATCAATTCCTCATTAATTAGTTCACTGTAAATTCTTGCTCCCTGCTGTAAAAGCATTTGGTTCCTCCTTTGATTACATATTTCTACCGTTGATTCACTGTCCACAGTTTCTGAAGATGAAAACACAGCCACCTCAAGCAACAAGCCCAACCCCAAGAAGTTCCGTCGCATTAAGAAGCTGAAGCCCGGCACCAAGGGTCCATCCCAGGACATCCAGAGCCAGTCCAGTAGCCGGCGGGCTGCCTCTCCAAAGGGTATCGAGGTGCAGCCGGCCCAATCAAGCAATGACAGCAACTTCTCCTCCAACAATTCCAACGACCTGACCCAGTCTCACTCCTCGTCGGGCGCATCGCGGCACAGCATCTCGCTGCCGCCGATCGCCGGCCGGGGGTCGCAGCTCCCGTCACTCTCAGAGAACGGAAAGGATGCGAACGAGAAGGACGCATCGAGACGAAAGAAGAAGCATCACCGCAAGCTGAGCCAGAAAGCGCTGGTGGATGCTGCGGAGGAGGATGGGATGGATGATGGGGAAGGGTCTATGGTCGCTTAAAGACATCTTGTCTGTCATCGGACAGTGAGATCTTCCCCCATCATGGATGGATACAATCCATTTCTTCCTGTGATATCAGTTCTTTTGGAACAAAATTTGGGACTCTGGTCCATATTGATGCAGATCCTATGTCATAATCACTCTTAATAGCATCTCATGAAGTAAAGCTACCAAAAACCAAAGTATCTGTATTTCTGTTTCTTTTTTAATGGGGTGGGGTGGGGGTGTTGGTCACTGACATGGAATATCATCAGCTTTGTTGAGATTTCTTGGCTCAAAATCCATACCTGTGATTGGCCCAGAAAGTCGCAAAAGGTATTGACAGATACTCAACAGATACCGCTTGTCAAAATGTACGCAGACTCATTTATCTCAGCAGCTGAAAGTAAAGGGCAAAAACAAAAATGTAAATCGCAACAAAACACCAAAGAAAGAGAGTCTTGACTTTGAGTAGGTCGTCCTTGAAACTGATATCACAGAGAGTGGGCTTTGTTTCCTTCCAATCTCTTACCTCTCTCCGCCTCAGGTCTGTGGCATAAAGACAGAGCACAGACCACCTTAAATTTGTCATTTTGTTCATGACAAAGTAGCCCAAAAAACAAAGAAGAACCTCTTCAGGAGAGCTGTCTGTAATGAAAGTGAAGTGTGAGTCACTTTGTTTGGTTTTTATAGTGTTGGAAGGAGAAAGTGCCAAAAGCAGTGTCTGAAAAAGGTTTCAAGTGCTTATTTGTCTGTGTGAGATGAACATATGTCTTTATGCCACTGCTATGGTGTTACGCTTCCTCTTTCGACAAGTTGTTGAGACTTGTTTAGAGCTATGCACACCTTGAGGACCGAATAAGGTTTATTTTATTATATTATGCAAATTATTTATAAATCTACATAGCTCTAGACATGCCTCTGAGCTAGATGGACCGGGATTTGGCATAATTATACATACGCTAAACTAGGTTCCACTTTTCTACCAAAGCACAGTTGATCTACACAAAAAAAAGAAGAAAAAAAAAACCAACTGCCTCCAAGCAAACATAAAAAAACAACTTAAAAACAAACAGCAAAATAAAATCAACTGAATGAAAATGTGCTCCAGAACAAAAATCAGAGAAAAAGATAAAGGGAAATGGCACTTGTTCTAGCTAACACCTACTAAAATATGCATGTATTGATTTGGGAAATTCATAGCAATGTTTGCAAGAAAGCAAAGTTACATGTATTTGCACTGCTGAACTGCAAACCAGTGTTGCCAATTTGCCGTTGTACTCCAAGGGTTATTTATGTCAGGTCCCGAGTCCATCAGCTAAACTTGTTCGTCACTGATTACAGTGATTGTCTCCATCCGTCCACCTTGTTCAGCTGAAATTCCCTTTAAAAGGAATGTCAACTAATGCTATCAACTATGAAAAAAATCTTAGTATTCTGTATATTTGCTCATTCATTAGAATGTATTTGTGGAGTGGAGCACAGAGCTTGTGTCTGTGCATTCTAGAAGAAGCTTTGCATTATAGACTGAATCTAAAAGTGAAAACTTTTGTGCAATTACTTTTTTCTTAGTGTTTTTCCCCTCTTTTGTTTGTTCTCAGCCCAGTATAAGGAGGAATTTCACATTTTTGGAAATTTCATTGACAGTTAAAGTTTTACATGGCTTCAGCAGAAAACAAACAATTCATCCTTGATTCTGATGCATGAATAAAAGAAACAAAAAAAAAAAAATGCCAGTCAGAACTACATTGTATAATGTGTGTGTGGAGCAGATTTTACATCAAGGTCAAATATACTGGTAGATGTGCATGTTACAATACTTCCAAGGCCAAATATACCAGCAGGTGTAGGCCTATGTATGGTACATGTATGTCCCTGCATAATATATTGGTGAATCCCTCTAATGCACATTCAGTGCATGTCTACAGATTTGTTCATGTGCAATGAGAAGGTTTGACTGTATACCAAGGTAAACCCTTTTTGCTGCACCAATCAATTGTTGTCATGTTATATGTCTGATATCCATATAATGACATCAGTTCCTTCAGTTTGCAGTTTATGCTATGGATTGCTGTTCAAATGAGTAGCTGTGTTGTCATCTTCATCATAATTTTTTGTGGTGTCTTTTTTTCCTTGCTTCTTTGTTTAACCCTGTGTCCAGTGCCTTCATTTGGACACAGAACTTGATGGTATTACTATTCTTTTGTGTAAAATTTCTAAACTGGGATGAAGGGGGGGGGGGGGATATGTGGTGACACAGTTTTAACTTGAAAAAAAAAGAAAGAAATAGGTCAACATAAAGCCAATGTGAAAAAAAAAATGAAATCTCATTTTCAACTTATTGAAATAGCAGTGTATGGTGTATTTATTTATATTTAATCTATGTAGAGGTTTTCCTATATGTCTTATAACTTTCTGTGGTTTCCTACTTTGTATCATATTACCAGTTCTGCAGAGAACCTTGTTTCTTCTGTTAAAAAGCCAGCACTTCTGGGGAAACTTTGTTACGGTCAAAACTTTGCAGAAATGTCTCCCTCAGCTTGCTTTTTATTGTGTATTCAAGAATGACTCTTCCTGTTCTGAAAGGGGAAAAAAACTGACATAAAAATCTGCAGTTTAAGTATGACTTTTCTTTTCTCCAGTGTCATGTAATATACAAGTGGGTACTACAGAAATAATCGCCTTCTAGTAAGATTGGAAATCTGTACGCATAAATGCTAATCCTGTAAAGGAGATCAATACTCAAAACATGTACGTACTTCATCTGAGTCGTTCCATTATGTCGTACATATTAATTGATATCATGATTTATCTCACATCTCCTGTAAGTTTGCTTCATTATATAGAGTACAACAATACAAGGCATAGTGTCTAAGAACAGTTATGATGATTCGGTGTGAGAATGCTTGTGAGATTCATAGTGCGGTGGAACCTCGTTATAAAAGAGGTCGCATATAACAAAAATCCTCTTGTAGCAAGGTAAATGTCATGTCTTTTATGAACTCATTAAAGGGAGACTTTCCTGTATGTAACAAGAAGACAGAGCACAATTCAGGAAGGCAATGTTGTCTTATAGAATAATTATGTAGATGTGCATTTGCCAATGAATTTTAGGAATCCTTTGTACATCCATGTGCTTTCATTCATATTCCCTCAGTTGGAACAGACTTCCTTTTTATACAGGTTGGTTAGTACCACTGCAATCATTTCCTTACTAGCACTTTCAATCATACAACTGCCAACTTTTCTTATTCTGGTTTTTTTCTAGATTCAGTGACTCCATCACTTGAAATGTTGTAGTATTTCACATTTTATGGGACAATCAGACAAATAATGATCTTTTATCTGTTTAGACTACCTCCTCCATAAATCCTGTCTGTAAAATTGGTGTGGTTTTGAGCCCTGTAGATGATATGAATGCGTGGGTCTGTGTACATGCTTTGTTACACTCTATATAAATATGCTTTATAGGAGCGGCATGAAAGAGAAGCCTAATTCAGATATCTTCAAACTTGGCTTCGGATTGTGACTGATTTTCAAAGCAATAAGTGCGTTCACACTGTTGGTGTGATGAACACAGTTTTCAGTGCTTCATTCTGTCATTCCAGGCTCCATTCCGTTTTAAATCTTCAGTCACCCCGATTGAAGTCGAGAATAGTTTTCTTCATTACTAACAGCCCTGTATCCAAAATTCATTAGCCATCCCACATGTTGGGATGCAGTGTAGATTGTACATACATAGCCTGAGTTTGCTATTCAAACTTCATCACCTGGTAGTTGTCATGGTGATTTGGAAAAAGTTCATCTTTTGTTAAGTCTGAAACTGATTTGAAAATTGGAAGTATGTCACAAATGTGCTCATTCACACTTTCCTTGTGTGTATGAAAGACCGTGTAGGACTTGTAAGAAGAGCAATATTGACAATGAAAGTTATAATTTGAATGAGAGAAAATAAAAAGAAGGTATACTGTGCATGTGCATATATGTATACGTGTGGAGTCACAATAGAATGATTGATTGGCTTACAAAGATTATAAGTTTTGTGCTTCAATTATCATACTACCTGTGGTCAATGAAAAATATTGCATGTAAGTTTAGAGCCTCACTGTAGTTCCTACTTTATTCAGATGAAGTAAATGTGAGAAGCGGTGACTTCTACACATTGTGCGTGGTGATAGGCGAGTACTGTCTGTAATCTAGGTATTTGTACACAGTACATGCATATACTTTGTCATGATCACAAGTGTAGTATGTTCATTAGCTCCTTTCTGGTGTAAAGTCTTGTCTTTCATTAAACAAACAAACAAACAAACAAACTTGCAGCTATGCATTTACTTGTGTAACAATTACCAAGAATTTGGCAATATGAATTAATCTCATTTAATTAATACATCATATTTTAAGTAGCATATATCAACAATATAACCCAGAATGATATTGGAAATGAGACTTTATCAAAACATTCTATATACGGTACATTTTCTCCTGTATCTCTCAATACACAGGTTCTAAAACAGTAGAATTTACCTTGTAAATACACTGTATCAAATTTCTCTCATGGTTTGATTTGCAATAAAAGATTTGACAGTTGAAGAGTACATGTAATGGAGGTATGCAACATTGCACTGTAGTGCAGTAACATAATGTACTAATACATGTACTGTGTAAAAACGTAATTAAAACTTTGATTGTTCTGCGAAAGATAGTGGTTTAATTCCATTGAATCAGAATAAAGTTTTGTGACAAAGTGTGTGACATTATACACCCCTGTGTAATGGAATGCTATCAGGGCTGTGGAAATTTGCACCAAGGCAATTGAGGATATTTTGGACTAGATGTTGTGGGTGTGGTCCATGCACCTGCCCCTTGGAGACCCCCAGTGAGGTGCAAGAGTACGCCCTTACAGGGGAGTCTGGGGCAATATCAGAACAACATAATTTAATAGTGAGAAGTGAATCTCCACACTTTATACAGGAGGAAAAAATTGTTCAGATTTGCACTTTTCGGCAAGACGTTGGACCACACCAGTAAATGCATTTGGAAGAAACTTGAACTGATCCCATAACTGCTGGTTTTATATGTTGGCAGATAATCACTCCCCTGGTGACCTTGGAATATTAATCAAATCTACATGTAAATGGACATTTTGAGGGACTCTGAGAAATGAGGCAAGACTTGGGAGTTTTTAATTTAGTTAAGATTGTTATGTTTCCATACTACAAATGCCTTTGTGCTGGTATACGATGTACTTTAATACCCAGTGGTGATCTGCCATTTTCTTAGATTCCACATGGGAGTGTGCTTTAATTAGTCACATGGGAGTGTGCTTTAATTAGTTCTAATATAAAATGTACTACATGGTACAAAGAGTATGTTACCAGTGATTGAAGTCAGTACATGTACCCACTATTTTACCACACTGTACAGGCAGTTTGTAGACATGGGCACTGGAAAAGTAACACTTGTACAATGTACTAGTATAATCTTCTTACAAATTATGTGAACATTTCATAACCTTTTTTTTATACTGTCATCATAATGATGTACATGTATTGTGGTACATGGGCAATATCTATTTAATTCATGAATTTCTAGTACTGTTATTAAAGAATGTAGAAGTACTTTAGATCAAAAATGGTGTGAAAAGGCTGATATATTGTGTCCTTCTGGTGAATGTTGTTGACATGATATTACTTGTACAACCACGGCTCCATTGCTAGAAAATCCACTCTTGTGAATTAAACGCAACTTCATATAAAATGCAAGTATTGCACACAACTTACGCTTGATATTTGCATACCATTGCAAGAAGAGACTTGTGTGTAATTTTTCAAGTGTGCATTTAAATGCAAAGTTTCTAACTACGGGGTCCAGGACTTGTTTCATATTTGGAAGCACTCAACAGCAATTTCCAGTTGGGATTGGTTACCACAAGTTCAGTAGGAAACAACCAATGAGCTTTGAGCATTTTCAGTTTCTATTGCAACAGCATACATCTCTGAATGGTACACATGTTTAATGTATACCCCATAAATATTCCACAAATTTGAAGTTGTCAATTTTGCAAGTGGTTAAATTCACAATCAAGAACCACATTGATGGCATGAGAAGGGGAAAAGTATTACAGCTTGATCACTTTTATAAGAGGAAAGTATCACCAAAGCTACATCTGTATTCTACCACAGATGCAATAATGAGTGCATTTGAGCTAAGGGAGGCAATGTTTTATCAGTTGACAAACACCGTGAGAAATCATCTGCGTATTCAGTAGATCATTGAGAGGAGGGAGTGGGTGATTCAATTTGCAGAATTTTCATGTGGGAATATTTCTGGTTACAGTACAGTATCTTCCCCCTATTGGTACACCTGGCACATCTCCGACAAAAGTTCAACAAAGCCTGGTACCATGCTTATGAAATGAGCTTTAGAACATCACAAACTAGAAAAGCACTCTGAGAGCGCAGACCTCCGCCAAGCAGCTACTTTCCACCGATGATCTTGCTCTTTCCAAAGAGATTTTTCTCCTCTTCATCACTGGGGAAAAGCTCTTTGGGCTCTTCCATAGAGATCAGTGATTTCCACCCATAGGTATACATGCTGAAAAATTGCCCGATTTCCCAATATAGAACCCTTTGTTACGTCATAAACCCTCAGCTGCGCGCGGTGTGCCTAGCCCAAGCAGAAACTAGAGCATGCACTTCAGTGTGCATTCGAAAACCTCAAAAATGTGCAGCTTGAACTCCTAAGTTCATTGACCCTACTGGTCAAAATATCAGAAATCCTTCATAAATTCCCCCAAAATTCTCGGATCACTACCAAAATTTAATCGTTTGTTACTCGTGTCATTCTCAACCTTTCCTGTAAGTTTCATCCAAATCTGTTGACTACTTTTTGAGTTATTTTGCACGCGGACAAACAAACAAACAAACGGTAACAAAAAAATAACCTCCTTCCTTGGTGGAGGTAATAAAATATTACAGAACAACTCTTGACAATAGGCTTGACAGATGAACAATGAAAAATTTATTGTTGCCAAAATTTCCTACAAATTGTGCAAAATCACAGAGTTCAGAAAACATCAAAATCATGTATTTCAGTACAAATGACAGTGACTGACAACCATTCATATGGCAGGTTCAAGCAATCACAGGAACACGGAAAATGAGAAAAATATGCCAGTGTTTTCTGAACTGGAGTGAAATGTAGACCATCGTGAGTACATTCCATGGCATACACTTACTAAATATGTACCAGGTACGTAAATATTATACATATCACTGGAGCACTTTTTAGAGATAGTGGCTGGAACTCGAATACATGTAGGTCACGAAATCAAATGCATGGTTCGAGTTTGTTTCACAGACCATTCAAAACGAGTGCAAAATAGGCATATCTTTCTCATGCACATTTATTTTTGATGTCTGTTGGTGTACGTGATGTGTCATGAGAATTTATGCAGCCAAATTTTGTATAATCCATATACAGTGTACAATTTATCTGCAATAAAGTACCTAAGTGAATTCTGGGTAGATAGATGACTAAATGCAAATTTTCCTGGTGTGATTGTGCAATATAAGCACATTAAAATCAAAACTTTATTAACATTGTTGAGACTTCTGAATAAATAAAACAGATTTTTCGTTTGTTTTTGATCGTTTGTGCATACTTTCACTACAGATTGCCAATAAAAAATACCCCACAAAATGGAACAGGCACAAAATCTTGCACTGCACAAAGAGATTGAAAAACAAAAAGTCATAGCTGCATGCTAAAAAATATAATGATAATGTTCTATAGAGAATATTATATTTATTAATAGAAAAAAAAAACACTTACAGTGCAAACTTTGATAACTGTGAATAAACCCTCTTTTGTGCTCCTATTACTTTGCGAGACTTAAAACTTAATAATGAATATAAAGTGGTTTGGTGCAGCCAGTTTCAAATAATGCCATCCTCTCATCCAGCACTACATCTAAAAAACAAAAACAAAACAAAACAAAACACATACAAATCAAACAAACAAATCAGATAAGATCATGAAAATACAGCGAGACAATGAAAATGATACTTTATACAAAGTGTACATCAATGATGCACACATAAAGAGAAATTTTTTGTGAATTTCACATCTTGCTGCTCTTTCCCTATCTCTCTTCTCTCTCACACACACAATCTCTCCACCTCTATCCCCCCTCTCTCTCTACCCCCCCCCCCACGTATGTCTCACTGTCAGTCTTTCTGTCTCTCCCTCATGTGGTGACCCCCCCTCCCCCCCCCCCAAGCAGCTTCCAATGAGGGGGGGGGGGGGGGAATATGGCATACACTTGCAATCACAATAATTAGAAACCAGAAGCACAGAATACTTCTGTCCCTGGATAGAGCAGACATGATCCTATGGCTAGATGTAAAATGGTTTACTACCGGAAATACTTTTAACATGTAGCTACACAACTCTGTATATGGTTGTACATGTACATGTACTTTCTGCAGTCTGATTCATGAGAGAAGAAATATATAGTATTCCTTTATCAGAAACATGGCACCACTTATCCATTGTTTGGCTCCACTCAAGGTGTCAGAGAGTAAACAAGACTTCATAAACCACTCCTTTGATTTGGGGTTGGTTTGTGCATGTGTATTCCATGCAGGCCTTAGTATAGGAGTGAGTCAGTATTGCCTAGACTGCACAGCAATTACACAGCTTGAATCAAACTGCAACAAGCTTCACACAATAAGAATGAAGTACTGAGAAACTCTAGAGACACAACATTTTTGTCTTCATGCTGACAAACAAGCAATACCACTGCAACTGATTGACAAATTGCCCTACATCGATGTGGTACTACTATTAAAACACTGATCAATTCAGTGCTTATTTACGTCGTTGTAGGGCAATTTGTCAATCAGTTGCAATGAAAACACCTCAATGGAAGAATTTCATGAATTTGAATAAGCAATACCACTGTTTTTACATCCCCCTCCCCACTCAAAAAAAAAAAAGCATAAAAAACTTTCTAATTTATATAATGATGATTTATCAATGATAAGGTTACAGGGGGAAAATCAGTGTTGCAATTCACAATGTATCATCAGATGGCCTCATAAGAAGACATAAGACATTGATTATGGTGACAATGATTCACAGCATCTGTATGCCGCCATAATAAACATATCTGTTTAAAAACATTCAACAAGCAGATTATGGTCATTTGGTGTTTCTTACCCAGGGAAGTCTCTTCAGTAATGTAATCAATTCTCCTGTTGGGACTTGCCATTATTATTCCACCAGCACTGCCAGAAACTTATTTACACTCCTGGGTCAACTGATGTACAGTACTGCACATGTCCATCCACTCTCAAACAGCACAAACACTTAGTGGTACATTAATGCCTAATTGAAAAATTCATTGCTGAGTCCTTAAACTGCATGGTTTCTTTGGCTGTTCACTGGTGGAATGTGTTCACTGTACACTTGTATATCACGTATTAGAGCACAACACGGTCACAGGGTTGCCAAACTCCCAAAATGTGGGGGACTCTTAAGAGCAACCTGCGTCATAGGTTGATCTGCATCTCAGTGGGCAAGAATTAAAACCTGAATAAGGTGGACTTGACAGTCTCCTGTCAAGACGTAAAGAAATATTGTCCAGAAGCCTCTTGCTGAATCAGGGCAACATGGCAGCTATGTAGGCTGGCTCCACTCCAGAGTTTGCACACACAAAAAAAAGAACAGCAAGATATGCTACAGGATTCATTGGTACAGTGCACTCCCGTTCTAACGAACACGGTTATAACGAAATTCCGGTTACAACGAAGTACAAATTCAGGCCGCAACATCATCCCCTCTACATTGTATGTATTTCTAGTGTTCATTTGTTCGGTTATAACAAAATTTCAACGAAAGAAAACTGCCGATCTCAAGGACTTCGTTATAACGGGAGTCCACTGTAACGTGTCTTTTCACAGGTTCACAAGTACTGTATCACCCAAGTCTTGGAGACCAAGTCGGTTTGGGTAATGTTTTTTAGGGTAATTTCTAACTGGTGGGCTTCAAGTATGCCTAACAAAAGATAATTTATATACTGACATAGCAATGCACCTGGCTCATTGCATAACCTATTCGAAGTGCTTTTGATCTTCTTTAGAACAAGCCCTCTAGTTATGGCTGCCATAAGTTACAGTGATCTGAATCAGATTCATAGGATCTATACCACAACTATTACAGTACCTTCAAAATTAAACAATCATATACAAGAACCTTAGCCAATGTTTTGTGGATTATGCTGCCCCTATGCTATTTAACCCAAATTTCACAAAATGAGAAGAAAAACAATTAATGTGAAGGCATAGAGACTTTTCTGTGGATTTTAATGACGAACCCGAAAGTGGAAACTATGGCTCGGGCTAATCACAATGCAGTACTGCTTAAAATGGCTTCATACTGATTGGTTTCATCTCATACACAGACAACAGTTATTAAAAGTAGTACAAACCAGTGACAAACATGATGCAAACTCCCAGCTTAATTGGCAGTAGGGGGAAGCCACACATATATTTGAGACAAATGCTATTTAAAGAAATATTCCAAGTTATGCCCGCGGTAGATGCACATAAAATCTAGACATACAAACAGCATCAAGGTTTCTATGACAGTCATGGATGTGTATATTAATAATGCACACTGCCAGTTACAGTAGCTCAAACCCTGCCTTAAAGATTTGGCTATCACACAGGTTTTGAAAATGGGAAACAGACCCATGTATTTTTGTAACTATATTTCACGCACATTGCACCACTTAAGCGTGACATGCATTAACTAGCATCGGCTCGCAACTTCTCCAAAATAATACATCACCACAAATACGTCTTGTGCGATGAATACAAATGGAATGGCATGCTTGTATGAGTTAAGTTTGAAAATTGCTATTAGTAAAGAGAAGCTGAATGGTATCACTTGATGAAAAAAACTGACAGAGCTCAGCAAATGGAAGAAAATGTCAAACAATGATGCCATAAAATCATAATCATGGGCAAATGGGAGTTTTGAAATAAACATAAGCTTTAAAACATAATAAGGAAAGAAATATAATCCTGAACCTTCATTGGTTTGCCGTATGGACCTCCCACATGCTCTACTCTTTCCTGGGGGAGAATATTCTGAGAAATGTCCTCCTCACATCGACAGCTTGTGAACATTACATCATCAAAGAAAAGTACAAAAACTTAATTGGTGCTATGGCAACCAAGTTTTTATGATCTTAGGATTTAAAAGAGCCTCTTCTTGGCAATACATGTATCTCACATCATCTACAACAGGCTTGAGCACCAGCATTTACAAGCAACCTCATCAAAACTATAGACTCAACATAAAACAAGCTAAAAGCCAAACAAGACTCCCAAGAAACATGACATTCAAAGTATTGAGAAAACTCTGAAGAACTTTAGGAGATTTCTGAGTAATGCCGTCAACACTTCCTGGTGCAAAATGGCAGTTCTGAGTGAAAACACAGTCACATTGGTTCAACCCTTCTATGCCAGGGACTTTGGACAGTGTAAACAATGCCATAGGGTTTTCTGTGCAAATCTGCACTCAAGCACACACAGGCTTAATCTGAAATTTGTCTGCTTATTTTGAGCATACACCGCCTAAGTACAATAATTTTATACAATTAGTAGGCTGAAAACATCATACCCTTCCGCATCAAGATGGATGCAATTTTCTAAACCCTCTACTACCAACAGATTTTTCCATTTTCAAGGTACGTAGAAAAGACATCTGTTGCTTCTTCATATCACAAATTCATTTTGCCAGTTCAGAAGGCTCATCTTCTTATACAGTACAAAAACCCTGACTGAAATAATTCAGAGGTATTCTTTCCTCTGACGGTGTAAAATGAAAGTCTCCATTCCTGGACATTTAGTCCTCAAAATACATATCAAATGCAGACACACACACACACACACACACACACACACACACACACAGACAGACACAGGTCACGATTCCAACCTGCATATTATCATTTTCTATCACAATCACCCTCTCATGAGTCCTATGAAAGAAGGCAGAAAGGCAAGAAATTTGCCAGACAGACTTGATGTAAGACTAACCGAACTTGACCCTTCAAGCATCCATATTCGTAGCATATTTTCGTCACATAATCTTTCTTTTTTTTTCCTAGCATTTTGATAACTCCAAAAAAAATCTCAGTCGGGGTAAGACAATTCACTTAGTTGAGACAATGCCAGTCTCATATATCAGAAATTAAGAGATTAAGATAATCCTCATCTCCAGTCACTCCCAGCTGATCCTACAATCTGCAAACACAGTAGTATAAAACCCTTTTGCTCACTGGTATTTCTTAGCCCTATACTTGTGTAACTACCCCTTGCTAAGGACCATCCTACGTCTTGGTTTTTTCCTTACTCTCAGTTCAAACTCTCTAACACTCTACATTTCTGAGTCCACATACCATCTGTGTGACAAGCTAAGAAACATTGTCAATAATATGACATAGGTTACTAGTTTTAAAACAATGACCTAGTGTGGAGTGCACTGAATACTTATGAGATCAGTAGTTGGTGGAGGGGGGAGGAGAGGTTAGCCACACCCACTGGTGGAATTCAGGTGAGAAAACGTCTTTGCCCTTTTAAGACGAAAATCTCAAAATGCTGTTGACAATGTACAAAAGTATTAACCTGATGAGGACGAGTCCCGAGTATACTCGGGCAAACGTCTATGTAAATGTGTGTTGCAGTAAAATCAGTCCGTCCTCAACGGGTTAAATTGTCTAGAGGGTTGACTGTTGTAGAGAACTTACAGTGATTTTCACAATGCACATCTTAAAATCAGTTCCTCGGTCTCGATTTGACAATCTGTGCCTCCTGAGAACCATCTTCAGAAAAAACATTCCAAGGGGCAGGACTTCATGCCTTTATACAAACCATGGAAGAGGAAAAATGTCTTCTGGCACTAAACCTTATATAATCAAAAGATTGGTCAGGTTTTGCCTTTCTGTTTTTTAATTTTTTGCACACGATCTTCACCATCCAATCATCATGCAGTCGCTGTCATGTCTTGATTAGAAGCTTCTTGCCCCGTCGCTTCCCCCCTCTCCACTTGATCCTCATTGAGCTGAATGTTGGGTAGTCGCTCGGGGCGACGCTGCCGTCGACACGGCTCCGAGCCCTCCGTCCAGCATGCCACCCTCATCTGCCAGGATTCCGGAAGGAGCATGATGATGAAGCCGCCGATGATGAGCAGAGAACCGACGATCTTTAGCGCACCGAGGTCGATGTCACGGAAGGCGGTGTCGATGACTACAGGGAAAAATAATCACAAAAGAGAAATCATGCTATTGACATCTGAACTACATAACTTTGCCCGCATTTCCCAAACGAAGTCATAGGACAGAATCTGCAAAAAAACCCTAGCATTCATGGCTGGGGATTGAAAGCAATCAGTCCATCCCAAACTCAATTTATGTTTTCACCAATCCTTGCTTTATGTTTTTCCATCTCAACATGTCCTACTTGGCATATAATTTGAAAGGGCTGTGTAAAGATCCACACATGAAGATATAACACACATATATGCTTACACCGAAATTCCAAATACTAGGCATTCCAGTTCGCAAAGGAATTGTTCAACTGTATCTTGTAGAATATTAAAGCTAATTCATGAGGTGAAAAGAACCACACTGCAACTTACTCTAATATTTAGCGATCAAATTCTCCATGGATCACAACAACAAAAAAGGGTCTTTAAACAATACAAACCACTCCAATATTTCACAGCATGACAGATCAATTCATGTAAATATAGATGCCCCCCAAATCATGAGAAAACAAGGAGGTTAAACGTGGGGCAAATTACCAGCATTGATCGGGATTCCAACGATGTTTGCAAGAGAGATGAGCAGCGGATATGTGATGGCAATACCAAAGTTGACGAGGAAGTTAAAAACTGCAGAAAAAAGAGAAACATGTTCACATGTAAAGACCAAAGTCATGTTCTTAGTTTACTGCATGTTCATAGATTTCTCAAGTAACAACATTGTAGTCTTCAGCCTTACTATTATGCTCCCAGACTTTTTATCTGTGATAAAACCAAAATTAAACTGAATTGAATTGATACATGGGGATGACAATTAGAATGAAAGAGAGGACCTGAAATAGCTACATCTTTGCACACGTAAGGGCCTGCACTTTGTTGCTACCAGTGCTTGAATTCAGGCTTTTGCCTGAACACACCCAACTCTACATGCAACTAGCAATTCTAAGGCAAAGTGCATGACCTTACATGTAACAATGCAAGAGTATTCAAAATTACTGTGTTCAATCCACTTTTCTCAATTTGCCATGCTTCAGCATAACACTGGACCAACCTAGGGAAGAAAGACAAAAATATCCTCCTATCAGTACTAGGAAAGAAAGGCCCTGGTTGGTGATAATGTTATTTCCTGGTGATCAACACCATTGTTTGTGCTTTCATAGATTGAAATGCCTTTACTCTGATTCCTCTCCTTACACAATACAACTACAAGCAGATCAAACTCATGTGTAGCCTGCATTCACAAAATACAATTCTCAAGTTTACATTCTGCATTTTTAAAACTCAACCAGCCCACGATATCCGTGAAAACAATTACCTACTAGGAAAAGAAAAGAACTGGGTGGCAATACCCTTATCTGATAGTTTTTAACAAACATCTAGCCTTCAACTATTCCCACTCTCATAGATTCAATGCTTTTCACTGACTTGCTTTGTTCATGTTGTTTTTAGAATTCACAGAAACTATACACCACCTCACACTTCGAGTCATAATCTACAGAGTCTCTGCCGATGATTGGCCAACAAGTGACCTTTGACCCTTTTGATCTTGTCTAATTTCCTCCTGGCAGATTTCTATCATTAACCACTGATGTTTCTTCTCCTCTGTCTCCCAATCTTTGTTGTTCATTCCATGAATGCTCACACATGAACAATGTATTAAAGTGAAGTTCTTTTCCATTTCTGAAATCTTTCCCATAACCTCTGTATGTTATTCATTTTGTCTTCCTTCATCCTTATCACAATCCTTCCATTTGTTTCTTCTTTTTTTTTTCTCTCTCTCTCTCTCTCTCTCTTGATCCTTATCACACTTATCAGCTCAGGTGATATCTTCTAGGGACCAAAACATCTTGCAAACAATGGCTGTAACCTTCTAATAACCCGTTGAGGAGAGGCTGATTTTGCTACAACATGCACTTCCCATAGACACTTGCCCGAGTATACTCAGTACTCGTCCTCAACAAGATAAGGGGCATTCCAGAAGATTTTCATAATTTCACATCACGTCGTAGATAAATCGACAGCTCCATTATATAGATTTGTTGAATTTATTGTGGTCCTTGAGCAGAGAAACCAATACCCTGAAAAATCTTCAACAAATTACACTGAACAGTGTTGATGACGTTTAGGAGCCTCACATACTTCAGAAATGTAGTAGTGTAATTCCATTACAATACCGCTTGCTTAGCATGTTCACCCGTGTGAAATATATACATGCCTTCTTCTTTTGTTCTGGTTCCTTGAGCTGCCATGTCATCATCCTTGTTCATTGCAATTTGTTTTCAAACGTTCTTATTCTTCACCACAATCACTATAAATTCTGAAACTCTGTACTCAGTATAGCTAATTCATAGTTGTTCAAATGTAAAAGTCTGAAAATCATCCAGAGGTCTCCTTTAACCCTTGTGCTCCTCAAGTGCTGACTGGAACAGAAAACCCCATAGCATTGTACACACTGTCTAAAGTCGATGACACGGAAAGGGTTAAGCCCAAAATGGAAGTCAGACAAAATATAGGACTGTCAAAGAAAAGGAAAAGGATGTTTAACTCACCTATTCCCAGAGCAGAGGTGCCGCAGAGGAAGGCCCAGGGAAGGGTGGGTAACTCCACCACCTCCTTTCCTGTGAATACCAAAGCCAACATGACGGGGGCGAGGAGGACCATGTTGAACACCCCGAGGACGGAAAGGAAGAGGGAAACCTGGCCGTAGGTGGCGTCTCCTAGGAAACGCTTGAAGAGAACCTGAAGATGGAGAGAGAGAGTGTGTGTGGGTGTGTGTATGGGAGAGAAAGAGATACAAAAAGGGGAGGGGCGGGAGAAAGAAAATAAATGGAGCTGAGGTCTTTGACTGCAGCACTGTGTCCTTGCATTCTGGTACTGTACATTCATCAAATATATCTGTCAAATAACTGTTTACCAGGTATGCCTTTGTGCCATTAAGAATTTACTAACACAGCTGTACAAACACAAAATATTACCAGTTCTTCCCCCAAATTCATCTCTATTAGATTTTCTTTTATTGTTTTTTTTTTTTTTGGGGGGGGGGGGGGGTGCTTTTCACTTCTGAATTCTCCAAACTACCAGTTTTATGAAATACATTTGTATTTACCATGCACATTGTCAGGAGATATCACAATTACAAATGTACATCTGCTGTGCGGAGTTTGATAACCCTAAAATGCCACTCGACATACACAGCCCTTTGAGATTTCACATCCCTGGGTTGGCAAAATGCGTAAAGAGTAACCTTCTCATAATGAGGATCTCAAGACAATGGCAATTCTCTTGTCTAATCAGGTTTTTAATAGTATGTATTAAAGGGAAAAACTAGTCCAAATATAAGTTAGTCTGATAAAAACAAGAGTAAAATCTTACGACTTCTATGATAAAAATTTGACTGAAATCAGATGAAAAACTAGAAATGTCACTTTGGCGACTGGTATGCCTCCGCCATAATACATGATTTTCCCAATAGGTCTAGATAGTACATGTGGACAATGTGTGACTACATTTTCACAAAATTGGCAAAATATTGAAATAACAAATTTCTCACAAATGTGTTGAATGTTCACCTTCCTTGACCTAGATTTAATTGGATGAATAGGAGAGCATGTATCTAGGGATTTAAGGACTTTAACTTGACTTTGACCCATTCATACATTTAGGCATTGAGTAATTTTCAAGGTACAGGTGTGGAGAATTGGTGTGAATTTCTGAATTGAATAGCAAATTGTTACCATTTTCATCTGGCCCATGACCCTAAAATTCATAAGATAATCACTTTCAGGTAAAACATGCATAATATGTACTAAGTTTCAAGATAACTTGAGCCACTTCCGAGATATGGAGGAAAAAGTTAGTTCAGCACTTTCACTTGATCTTTGACCTTTTGACCTTTGAGGCAAAAAAAAGAAGAAAAAAACTAGAAATGTCGCTTTGGCGACTGGTATGCCTCCGCCATAATGCATGATTTTCCCAATAGGTCTAGATAGTACATGTGGACACTGTGTGATTACATTTTCACAAAATTGGCAAAATATTGGAATGACAAGTTTGTCACAAATGTGTTGAATGTTCACCTTCCTTGACGTAGGTTTAATTGGATGAATAGGAGAGCATGTATCTAGGGATTTAAGGACTTTAACTTGACTTTGACCCATTCATACATTTAGGCATTGAGTAATTTTCAAGGTACAGGTGTGGAGAAAAAGTGCAATTTCTGAATTGAATGTTACCATTTTCATCTGGCCCTTGACCCTAAAATTCATAAGATAATTACTTTCAGGTAGAACATGCATAATATGTACCAAGTTTCAAGGTAACTTGAGCCACTTCCGAGATATGGAGGAAAAAGTTAGTTCAGCACTTTCACTTGATCTTTGACCTTTTGACCTTTGAGGCAAAAAGAGAAAAAAAAAAACTTTCCAGAGAATTTCTATTAGGTTACACACGCATACACCAAGTGTAAAAAAATAACCCTGCTGGCATTGCATAAATGAGGGTAATAGTAACATTTTAAAGTCTTGCACTTGACCTTTGACCCCTGACCTTTGACCCCATGAACCCTACATTCTCTAGATAATCACTTCCAGTCAGTAAAGTGTGTATTGGAAATTTGAACGGTTATTGATTTTTATGATTTTCTGCTGTATTTTCAAGGTCATTGTCATGTTAGACAAATCATTTAATACCAGATCCTCTAAATACTCATTACAGACTACCAGTACTGTAAATACAAACATGATCAGGCTTTCTGTCTGAGAGAAAATCAAGTTTGAAATGGTGTAATATAAGTTCTTGTGTGTTGGGAATATGCTAATGTTAAGGGATTTACAGCTGTGTTCAGAACAATGTCAAGGTCAAAAAATCTAGAGATGACTTGAAATATTGTTTGTAGCTTAAAATAGAATAGAAATGGAACATGATTAGCAGTTTTCAGCTGAAAGTCACCATGAGTACTGAAATGGCACACAACTAAAAATTGATGTAAATGCAGTTTGACACCATTATGGTTACGAAAAATTGACCAATTTACTGTTTTTTGTAGTTTTCACCTGCATTTTCAAGGTCATTGCCAATAAGACAAAACGATTTATGATGTATATCCTTTTGGTACTAATTACAGACTATCATCACAGAAGATACCATTATGTTTTGGCACTTCATCTCTGATTTATCACAATTTGAAATGTGCTGAAAACCCTAAGTGTCAATTTACATTGATTTTTAGGTGTTTACAACCATTTTCGAATGCATAAAAGAGCTATTAAACATTCCGGTTACAAAAGTTTTTTGGTAACCCATGAAAATATAGGTAAATGTCTATCAATAAACAAAAATTGGTGCTGCTCCTCGATGGGACGAGTGGTGATTTGTGACCTTGAACTTGGCAACTTTTTGAAAAAAGCCAACTTTGAGGGCGCCCTACAAGAAAACGAAGCGTACATTTTGGCCGATTTTCGGTAGATGTGTAGAGCAAGCAAGAGTCTCTAAATACGCATAATATTGGGTTCTAAGCTAATCTAATTTTGAAGTTATCAGCTTTCAAACATGCACCCCAAAACATTAACTCTGACGCTTATTACCATTTTTGGTGACCTCTTGCGCATAAACGGTTTGTCAGATCCGTGCCATATTATATTGAGCATGTTAGGATCATAAAGTTCTTCCAATTTACAGAATTTGAGCAATGTATCTCATCTAACTTGGCTGCAGCAGTCAATCAAAAATAGCAAATTTTATTTAAACACGATTGTTCGGCCACGCATTGGTTGCTAAGGGAGGCCGTATCTTAGCAACCGTTTGACCTTGGGGCAAAAAATTTCAGAATCTTCCGTCAGACACTTGGGGGCACATTTGGTGCGAGTTTAAAGAAAATTGAAGGGGGTCGGGTTAACACCATTGGTTGATTTGACGTGGATTGACCCATATACTATGTTCCATGATGATACCTTGAACAATTTTTCAAGGCACGGAGAAAAAAAAGAAGTTTTAATATTTTTACTTGACCTTTTGACCTTTGACCTTTGACCTCATGGCCCAAACTTTCATCAGAGAATCTTAATTGGGTAATACATGTATACACTAAGTTTCAAGAAAATATCTTTAGGCATTCAATAGATATGGTGGAAATAGTGAAATTTTATGTATTTGACCCTGACCTTTTGACCTTTGACCTTTGACCTCATGACCCAAACTTTCACCAGAGAATCTTAATTGGGTAAAACATGTATACACTAAGTTTCAAGAAAATATCTTCAGGCATTCAATAGATATGGTGGAAATAGTGAAATTTTATGTATTTGACCTTGACCTTTTGACCTTTGACCTTGAGCATGTGCACCCAAAAGTTGATAGGCACAACTTCACCCCCTAATACACATACATGCCAAGTTTCATTAGGATACCTCAACAGGTTTCGATAGTTACCTTGTCCACAAAATTCATTACGGACGGACGGAAGGACGGACGGACGGACGGAAGGACGGACGGACGGACGGACGGACGGACAGACGGACGGAAGGACGGACGGACGGACGGACGGACGGACAACCCGAAAACATAATGCCTCCGGCACCACTTCGTGGCGGAGGCATAAAAAAACTTTCCATAGAATTTCTATTAGGTTACACATGCATACACCAAGTGCAAAAAAAAAAATATAACCCTGCTGGCATTGCATAAATATGAGGGAAATAGTAAAATTTTGAAGTGTTGCACTTGACCTTTGACCCCTGACCTTTGACCCCATGAACCATACATTCTCTAGATACAATCAATTCCAGTCAGTACATGTATATACTATGTTCCATGAAGATACCTTGAACAATTTTCCAAGGTACGGAGAAAAAAAAGAAGTTTTAATATTTTTACTTGACCTTTTGACCTTTGACCTTTGACCTCATGACCTAAACTTTCACCAGAGAATCTTCATTGGGTAATACATGTATACACTAAGTTTCAAGAAAATATCTTGAGGCATTCAATAGATATGGGGGAAATAGTGATATTTTATGTATTTGACCCTGACCTTTTGACCTTTGACCTTTGACCTCATGACCCAAACCTTCACCAGAGAATCTTCATTGGGTAATACATGTATACACTAAGTTTCAAGAAAATATCTTCAGGCATTCCATAGATATGGTGGAAATAGTGAAATTTTATGTATTTGACCCTGACCTTTTGACCTTTGACCTCATGACCCAAACTTTCACCAGAGAATCTTAATTGGGTAATACATGTATACACTAGGTTTCAAGAAAATATCTTCAGGCATTCAATAGATATGGTGGAAATAGTGAAATTTTATGTATTTGACCTTGACCTTTTGACCTTTGACCTTGAGCATGTGCACCCAAAAGTTGATAGGCACAACTTCACCCCCTAATACACATACATGCCACGTTTCATTAGGATACCTCAACAGGTTTTGATAGTTACCTTGTCCACAAAATTCATTACGGACGGACGGAAGGACGGACGGACGGACGGAAGGACGGACGGACGGACGGAAGGACGGACGGACGGACGGACGGAAGGACGGACGGACGGACGGACGGACGGACGGACGGAAGGACGGACGGACGGACGGACGGACAACCCGAAAACATAATGCCTCCGGCACCACTTCGTGGCGGAGGCATAATAAGGAAGTTATGACATTTTGAAGTTTTGCTAATTTCTGCAAAACAGTTCTTATAGAGTGGATAGTAATATACAAATGAGTGAGTTAACCATGTCATACCCTCACAATTTTCCACTGATGATGTACAAAAAAATGACGAAAAATTCCATGGTTTTGTCAGTGAAGTCTGATACATGTTATCCCTGGCTGAACAACTTCAGAAAAGTGATTAGTTAGATATACCAGGATTTGAGCCTCGGGCATTATTGCATTTGAATGAAAAACTGGAAATTTCAACATCTTATGTATAAACTATATGGCAAGTTGTGAGGGAATGACATGCTCACTTTGCCATTTGCATATTCATATTGACTGTTCAAGAACCGTTTCCTGAAAAATTAGCAAAAATTTGAAATGTCATATTAAACTTCCTTATTTTTCACCTGATTTCAATCAAAATTGTACCATTGAACTTGTATTATTTTACTCTTTCTTATCAAACAAACTTACACTTATGCTGGATTTCCTCTTTAAGGAGACCAGGGTATCAGGAAGGAGACATGACAATCAGAACAATATCCTAGAAATTTATCATTTCCCACGGCATCATTAGAGGACAGTGGTATGAAAATATCATAACTGAAACACCAACCTTATACAGAGCAGCTCCGATGGCCGAGCCCAGGGCTAGGAAGACACCTACAACATTACCTCCCTTGAAGCCATCAGACCACATCATAAGGACAGTGCCAAGTATTGATAGGCCAACGGAGAAGAGCTGCAGGGAGGAATGGTATTTTTACAAAACATTTTCACAATGTACTTATTCCCATCTCAACATACTGAGAAACAAAGACATATACTGCGAGCACTATAATCCATGAATCAAAACTTGCCAGACAAAAAGAACGTCCTCCCTTTAATCAAATTCATTGCAACAGGTATGGCTTTTGGATTTATCTGTCATGACTTTTCCATGAATGATGCTCACAATTTCAACACTGGATCACAACAACCAAACACACTGTTATCAAAATATCATAATGTATACCCCAATGTGTATTTTTACAATACTGCAACCAAAAGTGTCACATTGTACTACAAATTAAATTCCACTAGAATGACCTCAAAATAAGTTTCATTTTAATGAATAATGACTTATTGATACTCAGGATTGTACAGAGAGACAGTGCACAAAAAAGCTCTGTAGAAATTTAGATCAGAAAAATTTTATTTTGTGTAAATTCCTATAGGAAAATCCACACCAAGCATTTTCAGTGGATTTCCCTATAGAAAAAAAAACTGTTACATAGAATACTGAAAATGATTTTAAACACATATTGTTGATCACAAAATATTTATAAACTTGATTTGTTAATAATGTAACTAATGTATTGTGATAACAGTGCGGTTGGACACCAACAAGAAAGAGGCAAATAGTTTCTTCCCAAATATTTTATATAATTCATATTCTTTTCTTTTGGATACCTATCCTGGAAAGGAGCTCAGAAAAATCAGAAAGGCCAGTAAATAGCATTGGAAATGTACAAAATAAAAGATCAAATCTTCATGTGTAATGGTGGTTACATTGGACACCAAAAAAATTGCTGATTTACCATTGTTAATTTTGACATAAAAATGTAAATATTTTGGAACAAAAGTTACATATTTTTTATCCCCCATTGAGCTCATTAAAACAGTAAAAATGGATTGATTTTCAGAATTCCGATCAACCTTTTCTAGGATCTCTGCGTAACGGTTGTCGCGTGGACACCAAGCGTAACACGCATTACGCACTGTTTATAATGGCATTTTAAGAATGAAAAAGGTTTATTAACAGGATTTTTTTTTACATGTCATTCCAAATAGGCATGTTCTGGAATAAGATCAGTCAAAAACACTGAGAGAAATATATAATTTAGTTGAGTATGATGCATTTGATCTTAGGAGTACTAATCATGTCACAAATTTGGTGTCCTAAAATGGTCAATTTTTAAGGCACATTGTTTAAAATATACATGAAAAATGTAAGGTTTCATATGATTTTATCTCCACTGTCTCTCTAATTTTTGAAATAGGGCTAATCAAACGTAATCACCTTAAATCTCTGCAGTATTGTAAAAATACACATATACTTAATGAAATGCACGCATTGCACCATTGAAAAGTAATTAAGAATTCCCCAAATTAATGCTACTTCCATTCATTGCTTCACTTCTGCTACAATGTACATCTTCTAGCACTTTGTTTGCATATATTGTGTACACACACATGTACGCGCTTGTCCCTATGTAAAAAAGAAAGTTTGCTCTCCATCAAAGTCATCGAGAATAGAAAATATGAAGGCTGATAAAGTAACGTAAAACATTGATTACTGGAGGGTTTTTTTTAAAGTATGTAAATGAATAAAGAAATGCATAACAATTTGGAAAAAAAATCTAATTCCATAGTTGTTCTGAATATGAGGCAGCCACTCAATTGTCATCACAAAGCACAATGTAAAACCAGAGCAGTTTGTTGTGATGGCATACTAGATGTCAGCTGCCATATTAACCCAGTCCAACATTTTCTTGACCAGGTTGATAAGCTGACAACCAACACAAGCTAACTAGCTCATAGCACACACACAATGTAGCTACAAACAGTTTTTATTCGTCATCAGTGAACATCATCACATAATTTTTACTCATATTACAATAAGATTTTTGCATTGAAAATCTGCAATATGATTAGACTGTCTAAATGCTACCTCAGGGTCTTAAAATGTAACTTCTGAGATATATTTTGCAGAAAACCCCATTCAATTTGTTCAAGTTGTCACAGAAAAATGTGGATCTTTGTAAAGCATGTCATGGGTCGGATTCTTCCAAATTTAGCACTCATGTGTGTGAACACAATGGACAGAACTTGGAGGGAAAGGATTCCTGACATGCTCTACAAATCTCCTCACTTCTCTTTGACCACTGAAGCAAATCGGATGGGGTTTTCAGTAAGATATGGGTAATAAGTCATAGTTTCATACCCTGAAATTTCATTTGGATTGATTCACTATTTCTAAAGTTACCACTGTGGAGGGTCCTGTTGTAATTTTTTTAGGGGGTCATAAGGTACAATCAAGAGCCTTTCAATGAAACCAAAAAAAAAAAAAAAGAGAGAACTCTTGCTCACCCTGGCAGGTAGGAGAATGAGCAACTCCTCAAGCCATATCCAGGAGAAGGCGTAGATGAAGGCAGTGTTGGTGACAAAGAGCGCCGTTACGTCTGTCGGTGCCTTCAGCTTCAGGGCGGCGGCGTACATGTAATTGGTCACCATCCAGAGGGCGCAGAATGGCCCTGTAAGGCGCAGGCAGTGCCACCAGAGCATGCCTTCAGTGCCGTAGATCTGCAAATCTTCTCTGCACATTCATACACAAAATGAGAAAACAAGCTATTTTATGCAATGGACTGTATATAATTCAATCACCCACATTAAAGGGACTGTACAGTACTGGTTGAGGTGGGGATTCATGTTTTGAACATTCCTAAGTGAGATAATGAAAAGCCTCTTATGAAATATGAAAGAGCATGTAATTTTAAGAAAGAATCAACGTTTATTTGATGAAAATTGGTTTTCAAATGGCTGAGATAGCAAAAAAAGTGCTAATAACAAAAGGCGACATGCCACAACTTTATTAGGATCTCTTTGTTTCACCTTGTTTTTGGATATCTCAGCCATTTCAAAACCAATTTTCATCGAATAAACTTTTGATACCCCTTAGAACTGCATGCTCTTTGACATCTCATAGAGTGGTTTCTGAATATCTCGCAAAACGTTAAAAGCTAAATCCTCACCTCGACCAGAACTGTAAACACCCTTTAATAGCTATCTTTATAAAACACACAAATAAACAAACAAACATGGGAAGAACTTAAAGGAATCAACAATGCTTCAGTTTCTATAAGCTGCATGGAGACACATGTACATCCTATCAAGTGTCAAATATTCTCTAAAACAAAAACAACCAACTGTATGAAAAGACAACAATGTTGAAAATCATTGTTAGATGCTTATTAAAACTTAGTGTTTTGTTCATATACTGCATGTAAGCTGGACAAAAGATTTGTCTGCCAATCTGCAAATTTTTTCAGTTCAATTCAATTCAATTTTATATCATATCTCTTTAAATGCAATATAAAGAGATATGCACACAATAAATCATTGTAAAATATGGGTAGCACCAAGGAGTCTTACTGTAAAGTGGAGAATAAACGAAAACAGTAAAAATCCTGTGGATGTGAGGCATTGTCAAAGGACCCTTGGCCTATCAGAGGTCAACCCCATAAACACTGCTCAGGACTTTAGTTTGGTAACCCTCTGTCAATGAACAGAAAATGCCTAATGCCCCTAATCCCTTTTGTGTTCTCATGGCCTTACTGTGGGACTGAAGCATGTTGCTGCACCTGAGTGAGCTGGCTATTAACCAGTTGAGGATGGACTGATTTTGCTACAGTACGCACTTCCCATAGACACCTGCCCGAGTATACTCGGGACTCGTCCTCAACGGATTAACTTTGCAACTCTAGGTTACATTTGGCATGACTGCTGAATGCTGATGAAAAAGCTTGGCCAGTTGTTAGCTGTGTGTTCGGGGACTTAAAGAATTAAAGAAGTAAAATACTGTTAACCTGTTGAGGACCTGCTGATTTTGTTACAACACTCATTTCTCACAGACAATTGCCCGAGTTTATGCAGGTCTCACCTTTAATGGGTTCAGAGACTGGACTCACCATAAAATTATCTTCTAATTTTCATAAACAGAGTCATGTATGAGTTTCTTCAATTTGTCTCCCTCTACAAATTGAATTTGTTAAGATCTCAACTTCTGATCGGTAAATTAACAAACATGTTGAAAGAAACTGGGTATTTGTTCCATGTTCATTGTGTCACTGCCGGTAACCAGGGACAGACCTGGTGGTAGTGTCACTGCCCGGAAAGCAGCAGATGTACATGTTTGTTAATTTACAGATCAGCAATTGCTATCTAAACAAACTTAATTTGTAGAAGGAGACAACTTAAAGACACTCATACCTGAACCTCCATCCCTCTGAATAATATCTTTCTTTTGTTTAAACAGTGTCATGTTGGAAAAAAAAACTAGATATATCGCTACGGCTACTGATATGCCTCCGCCATAATGCATGGTTCTCCTAATAGGTCTATAGTACAATGTTTTGACAATGTGTGATGACAGTTTCACACAATTGGCAAAATATTAAAATGACAGGTTTGACACAAATGTGCTGAACGTTCACTTTCCTAGAACTAGTTGTAGGTTCAATTGGATGAATGATTAAAATGTCAGAGTGCAGATTTTTGGGGAACTGATGATTTTTACTTGACTTTTGACCCTTTTATAAGTTTATGCATTGAGTAATTTTCAAGGTATTGAGAAAAAGTATAATTTTAGTATCAAATGGGAAAATAGCATTATCTAAACCTGGCCTTTGACCTTTCACCTTTTGGCAAGAAACTTCCCCAAAAATATGTGACCCGCTACAACAAAAAGGTCCTAAAGTCGCGCACGGTCGAAGCCGTGAAAATCGAGTTTGAAGTCAGAGTATTAAAATTGGTCAAAACTTACGATTTTCTGATTTTGATATATTATTGGAGTCTAACATGTCTTCTATCATCTGTCGAAGTTTTGAAGCAAAATGATCAAAGGAAAGACCAAAAACTAGCGTTTTTCTGAACGATGTTTGATGTTTTTTGGCGTTTCAACGAAGCAGAAACTGGTTCGAAAATTTGGATTGAGCGCCACAGATAGGTTCCGCCCCTAACAACGACCAGAGTGATCTCATTGGTCAGTTTGCTGCTTGCTGCTAACCGAAGCGTGAAGCTCGCACACTGCCCAGTCGACTGGTGCGTGCGGGCGGGGTGCGCTATGCTCAGCCGCTTCTTACTTCCTGGTCACTGATTGGTTGGTGAGGAGACCACCGACGCTGATGTGCTTGAATGAACTCTTCGGGGGTTGCTAGGGCTTACCTTCTATTGTCCAGAGGTGAAAACTGACTTGCGTGTCCCTGATCGCGATTGCGTCGAAAGGAAGACTTTTAGGGCGCTTTTCTCGAAACATTGATTTTCCAGACGCCCCGACATGCTCTTTTTTAAACATCGATATCTCCGCAGCCGATTATTGTTTTAAAATATGTTATATATCAATTTAAAGCAGGAAGATTAGGGGATTATATCATGCAATTTTCAAATAATCGACCTCGCCCGACTTTAGGATCATTTTGTTGTAGCGGGTCACATATATATTGGGTAATACATGCCATACATCAAGTTAAAAAAAAAAAAACCTTCAGGCATATTGCATTTTAAGGAAAGTAGTGATATTTTGAGGAGTTGACCTTGACCTTTGACCCCCTGACCTTTGACCCACGACCCCCAACTTCCCTAGATAATCACTGCCCATCGGTACAAGCATATATACTAAGTTCCATGAGAATACCTTGAACCATTTGCGAGATATGGAGAAAAACATGAAATTTCAATTTTTTTTTCACAAAATAACCTGTGACCTTTGACCTTTGACCCTGTGACCCTAAAATCCACACAAAGTATTATCCCCAAAGGATATACCCTCATACCAAGTTTGATGTAAAACCACCACACGGTTCTTGAGATATCAACAAAAACAAAACGGGACGTACGGACGTACGGACGTATGGACGTACGTACGGACGGACAGACGGACGACCCGAAAACATAATGCCTCCGGCCACTTCGTGGCGGAGGCATAAAAATCTTACAAGTAGTTTACTCCCGTGTTGATATTGTTCATAGATGTCTTGTTAGTGAGAGTATGACTTAAAAAGATATTGTAAAGCTTCTCTTTCCATTTTAACACTATTTTCTAGCTCAGTCAGCAAAGTTTTGACAGCTAAACAGGTGGCTACTGTACAGATGGTCCTCAATGCATTGTATCCATCTAATTTCTCTTTTGGGGATTCTGCAGTGACTACACAAAGCAGGCGGCTACTATTGTAAATGATCACAGCAGAACTGACATGAGGTAAAAGACAAACAGAAAAAGAAAGATGGCGAGAAAAAACAAGATACAATGTCCAGATGGAGAGATCAAAAGTAATCTTTCTAGACAGTTCTCAAGAGAAAAATGCAAGTATGAGAATGATTCCTCCACAATTTGGGGTCTGCATCATTCATTCCTACAAGAACAGTAACTCCAACAACCTCTAAATCGCACAATGAAAAGACTTAGAACTCTACTACATGGCTGGCGCCACATTTTCAAAAGTGTGTGTGTGTGAGGGGGGGGGGGGGGTCTACTTCTGGGTTTCATGAGCTAACAATCAAAAAAAAAAAAAAAAAAAAAAAAAAAAAAAGAAGGCCTTCCAATGCAACCTTTGGTGCCACTTCCCAGGTAAAAAAAAAAAAAAAGGTCTTCAGCACAAAAACAAAGGCCTTACTGCACTCAAAGGTTTCATTCCAGGGGTAAAAAAAAAGTGGGGTGGGGCCAAAGTGGTAACACCCTATGTATTCCTATTACGGGTGCAAAAAAGTGGGTTCCTTCTGCTCCGCACTACTTCTTACTTTAACAGGGCCTTAAGTCCAGCGGTGCGTCTTTCCTTGAAAAGCACCATAGCGCCAACAATGTAGATTGGGTAACAGATGATCATCCAGTTTGTCGTGAACCAGATAACGAAGAATGGGGCGACAAACGTGGGTGAGTACATGCTCTTCATGAACTGGGTCGCTGCGACCCACGAGATGGCCACGCTGAGACCGATGGTCAGTCCAATGAGGACCTTCCTAGCATTGACCGCCGAGAGGCAGGATTCTGAGGACGGCTTGTCATTGGGAAGATCTCCAGCTGACGTCGGCAGCTGACTGTAACCTGGGGAATGAGAATTATGTGATTGGAGCAGAATTACTGCAAAAAAGTATGTATGCACTTTGCAGTTGTTGTTGTTTTGCTACTAGAGTATACGGACTTGAAATTCGTAACAAATTTGTAAAGTCCTTGTTTTTATGCCACATACACCTAGAAATGACAATGGAGCTTGGATTTTAATTCCTTCCCCCCCCCCCCCCCCCAAGAAAAAGAAAAAACAGATTTAATAACAATTAACAGAACAATGTGTGTGTGGTTTTTTTTTCTTCTTCTTCTTTTTTTGGTTAAAGTTGTTGCTCTGCAAATTTGATGAATTAGTATCATGTATCTAATCATCTTTTTGATCAGCTTTGGATATTCTGTCACCTCAACTACTTTCCTGACCATAACCATGATCCACATTCTGATCATAATCTTTATTGTAATCCTCAACATCCATCTTTTTCTTCTTCTCTACCTCTTCTTCAGTTTGTTTGTTTGGGTTGTTTTTTTCAAAATCGATTATGGATGAAGCCCCTCCGATGACTCTCTGGAGATTATTGCACATGCCGCAACTTCTGCCCTGCTTTGACCAGGGTGGCCATTGGCATTGACACACACTGCTTAGTCCCACCAGGGTCTTAAATAAAGGGTGCTGTGCAGTGAACCAATATAAAAGCAGCATGTGATTTACAACATGGATAAACCATTTCTGTCATTAGCACAGCATATATGGCAAAAATTCGTATAGTCAAGGCAACTTAGGAAAATTTATTGCAAAAGCAGTGTAAAAAAAAGCACTTGGAAAAACAAGAAATGATGTGAAAATCTTGACCTCCTTGAACTCAATTTCACCTGCAGACACAAGTAGCCTTTTTCAGAACTGCTGCTATTTCTTTTTCTTCTTTAAGGAAGGGGGAGTTGAAGCACAGTGCATCACTAATTGTGGGAAATTTTAGACAAATACATATATAATATGTACACGCTTCGAAATAGAAATACAAAGATGTAAAGCTATACATGTATGATGGCGTGAGCCATGACTACACTCTTTTTCTAGGGTGATCGACATCTACTAGCTATCATTAATAAGGCATTGACACCACCACGATATCTTGTACCATTGTATTGTCAGTATTGACATGAAGTGCAGACACAATATGCTATCAAACATGTGTTTCACTGCCACTACAAAGTCCACTCTTCGTTGACAGATTTATATCACATGTTGGAAAATAGTGCCATATAAACTGTGACTGCGAACAATTAAATTTTTAAGTGGTGATTATATCAGCAGTGATTGATTTAGATGTGGTGTGTCATCATGTTACCCCCCCCCCCCCCCCCCCCATATAGAGACAGATAGATCATAAAAGTAAAGAACACGTAGAAAACCACTTTTGGCAATTGAACTTTTTATAGTCTGATTTCAAATCTTTTGCTTTTATAATATTTTCCTCACAGAAAGTGGGGCAAATTATCATTATCAATATCAATTTAAAGCATAGCATCTGGACAATTCATGTTGTATATATATCCTGAAAAAAAAAAATCTTGAAAATATGTAAAATTTTTCATATGTTTTAATTTTTTATTTTTTTCATATTTTTATAAAACATGTAAATTCCTACATGTATACTATGACTTTCATGAAGACAGACATATTTGCCATAATGCTATTTGGGGCTCTGGTTTTTGCTTTTATTGTTTGGGTTTTGCTTCCTTCTTTTTTTTAAGAGAGGACATTTCTTTTTTCACTCAACCTATTAAATCATTTGAGAATATACATCATGTCACATGACTAAGAAAAAAAATGCGCAATTTCAAATCTTTGAAATATGCCTCACCGGTTGAATGTCTTTAAGGGTTATCCATATTTTTAGTGATAACGAGAGAAACTATTGACTCCAACTACTCCATTATTTGCTTTACACTTTAATATGCCATGTGATAAACTTTAATATCGTCCCCCTTTGTTATTGACATTGTATGACTCAGTACAATGTATTTATTTCCTGATGAAGACTTGTGGCATTGTTTCTCATGTTTGGCTGGTGGAATCCATATGTCATTGATTTTGTAATTTGACTACCTACATTTGTGGGATAGTTCCCAAAATTGTAAAACTTAAAGGGATCGTACAGTTTTGGTAGAGACCTGATTTCAGGTTTCTACCATTTTTTGGTGAGATAATGAGAAACCTCTTATAAAATGTGAAAGAGCATGTAGTTCTATGAGGAATTCAACGTTTATTTGATGAAAATTGGTTTTGAAATGGCTGAGATATCAAAAAACAGCGATTCAAATAAAGTGTGGGACCCAAACTTTATTACGATCGTTTTGTTTTACTTTGTTTTTGGATGTTTCAGTCATTCCAAACCCGATTTTCATCAAATAAACTTTGAATTCCTCTTAAAATGGTATGTTCTGTACTATATCATAAGTGTTTTCTTGGTATCTCGCAAAAGTTAACAGCCAAATTCTCATCTCCACCAAAACTGTACCATCCCTTTAACATAATTTCTAAAGAGAGATCATTCACCATTGGAGACAAGGGAAATTCTAAACTAATTTTGATGGTGTAGATTTTGACCTGTAGCACGCAGCTTCAAAAACATTTACACAGTGTGCAGGTGTATTCACTGGAAAAGGGTACTTTCATGGATGTTGGGTAATTCTATGTTTCAATGTGCATTGCCCACACTTACGACTACAATGTATGACATTTTAAACTTTTGTAAAAGAGTTGGTTAAAAAGAAAAGAATTTCCCATAAATCACACAAGGACGAATGCAAAAATTGTGACAAACTATCATCTTATCCTGCTATTTTAAACTAAAAGCATGATGCAGATCAGGAAAAAAAATTACTGATGTGCATTTTAAAATATTTAAATGTTAAAGATCAAATCATCGATGATCAACAATGTTTGCATTAACCAAAATAAAACCATATCTCCCCACCCACTCCACTAAAATGACATTTCTTTGGCAGATCCTGGCTGCAGAGCTCTGCTGATTACTACATTTGTAAGTGTGCATTTTCATAGTGATTGGTACAAGTGGTAGGGATATTATAGATCTTGCCAAGCTTACCCCTGGCATCAGTGGGTACAGTGGTGTCCGTGGTGGGGGTCGTTGCCGCGGCAACACCAGCGGTTGCTTCAGCATCCCCATTAAGCATCGGCTCCTTCTCCTCTTCTGCTCCAACCTCAAATTTGATCTCCTCTTTCCCCTTTTCCTCCTCTGTTTCCTTGGAGATGGAGTCCCCGCCTCCTGGAGGAGTCTCCTCTCTTCCTAAGTCACCTCCTTCTCCCAAATTTGCTGGTCTCGTCTCCTCTGGTACAGCACTGCTGTCCACATCGGTGTTTGAATCTACTGGATCCATGTTAGGTTTGGTCTTGTTTTGTTTTGTCTGTTTTTGTTTGTTTACTTTCAAAGATGTACAAGGTTGCCGCCTTTTCTCCTGCAGTTGGGAGACTTTGGAAAATCAAAGCGTCACTCCTGGATCATAATGATACTGTGAAGAGCAAAGGGTGAGAGCAAAATATTGTCAACAACATGGTTTTAGGTTTCAAGACAATTCTTTTACGATAGTCACAACCAGGACTTTGACTGATTGATAGTAATGCTGATGATAATGTTGGTCCGACAGTCCCTGACATTACAAGTAGAAATCACTGTCTCACCAGTAACTTTTTCAGGAATGGACCAGTAAAACATGGAGAAACTGGGTATGTACTGGTCCGATAGACAGGTCAGACCAGTACAAAAAATGGGTCAGTGTGCAGCCCTGCTTTATACATGCTATTTGTAGAGATGTTGTGTCTTGTACGTACCACTGCCCTGAAGGTAAATCACAAAACAACAAACAAAATGTATGTCAAAAGATTCATACAACACCCAATCAAGAGAGCCATGCACAGTCACCAGCCCAAAGTGTGTGGTTAAATTTTCTAGACTATCTCATCTAAACTTGCACAACAAATCAATGGAAAGCACGAGTGCTGTTGTTGTGAACATGAAAAAAACTAGAAATGATGCCTCCGCCATTATGCATGATTCTCCCAATAGGTGTATGGTACAACTGTACAACAATGTCTTCACAATGTGTGATGACAGTTTCACATAACTGGCAAAATATTGAAATGACAGGTTTGTCAGAAATATCTTGAATGTTCACTTTCCTTGAACTAGGTTTGCTATAATTGTCTAAGAGTGCAGGTACATGTATTGGGGAATTGAGGATTTTTACTTGACTTCTGACCTACCCTTTTATACGTAAGTTTATGCATTGAGTAATTTACAAGGTTTGAAGAAAAAGTGTAATTACAGTATACAATAGTTTTTTGTTTTTTTTTTTTGCATTTAAGCCTGGTCATTGACCCTTAACCTTTGACCTTTGACCTTCTGGCTGGAAATTTCCCAGAGAATCTCCATTATTAGGTAATACATGTATATGTCAAGTTTTTAAAATAATAATGCAAGCATTGCATATATATATACCAGTATATGAGGGAAATAATAAAATTCTGAGTTGACCTTGACCTTTGACCCCCTGACTATTGACCCATGACCCCTACATTCCCTAGATTTATAATCCCTGCCAGTCAGTACATGCGTATGTACCAAGTTCCATGAAGATACATTGAGCCATTTGCGAGAAAGGTGAAATTGTAACATTTTCACCTAACCTTTTGACCTTTAACCCCATGACATGAAACTCTCACTGGAGACTCTTTATGAAGTAGTACATTTCTACACTAAGCTTCAAGAAAATACCTTTGGGCATTGCATGGATATGGTGGAAATAGCAACATTTTTGGCATTTGACCTTGACCTTTTGACCTTTGACCTCTTGCAAATGTCACTAAAATCTACTCAACTAATTGCCCCATCATACATCATGCTTGGACCAAGTTTGGTGAAAGCTGCTTTATCCAATTTGGAGTTATCGTGTAAACAGATAAATTTTAGGATTTGACCTTGATCTTAGACCTTTGACCTCTGTCCAATTTCACTCAAAAACTAATCAAGTAATTGTCCCATCATACATCATCCTAGGACAAAGTTTGGTGAAATTTGCTTGATCCAGTCTTGAGTTATTGCGTAAACGGATACAATTTCATGATTTCACCTTGACCTTTGACCTTTGGCCAATTTCACCCAAAATCTAATCAATTAATTGCCCCATCATACTTTCTACTTGGACCAAGTTTGGTAAAATTCCAGTCTTATTACTCGGGTTATCGCGTAAACGAATGCGGACAGACGTACGGACGTACAATATGTATGGACAACCCGAAAACATAATGCCTCCGGCACCACTTCGTGGCGGAGGCATAAAAAAAAAATGCACTTCTGCAACTGGGTTTTCACAAGGCTGACAAGCAAAAAAAAACAAAACAAAACAAAACAAAATAAAAAACAAGCCTTACCCACACAAAAGGGCCTACTTGTGCCTCTTCTGGATTTCATTGGCTGAAAAGCAAAAAAAAAAAACAAACAAAAAACAAAAACAAAAACAAAAACAAAATGACTGATTGCAATTCTCTGTTCCACTTCCGCGGTTAACCTCGGCTTACAAGCAAAAACTTTTTCTGGTGCCACATGTGGAGTAAAAAAAGTGGGGGGGGGGGCAAATGGTAAGACCCTCCTACAGTATGTATCATGCAAAAAAAAAAAAAAAAAAAATAGTGGGGCAGTTTTATAATGTTCTGGTGCTAGACCTACTTCCTTCCAGGTTTTAACTTTATCAGCTGACAAGCAAAAAGAAAAAAGCCTTCAGCACAATTATTTTGTGCCCACTCCGCACTTCCAGGTTTCCATACATGTGTAGCTATAAAAAAATAAAAAAAATAAATTAAAAAAACAAAACAAAACAAAGCGCAATTTTCTGCTACCACTTCCACTGGTTCCAGGAAGCAAAAAGTTCTGATGCCACTTCCAAAGTGTGTAAAAAAAAAAAAGAAAGAAAAAAAAAGTGGGGATGATGGCAAGTGGTTAGCCCCTACAATTGCATGTATTCCTATGTATCATGCAAAAAAACAAAAAACAAAACAAAACAAAAACAAAAGTGGGGCCCTGGCCAAGCCCCACCCCCTTCGTCCCCCTCCAGGCTCCACCGACCCTTCTCCCTACCCCTCCACCCCGCCGCGCCCAATAATGGCACTATTAGCAATAAATAACATTCATGACAATTTAGGCCACAATTTATTCTTGTAAGGTAAAATGACAGCAAATAAATCTAATGGAGCAGCAACAAAGCGTCAAAGGAAAAGTGTCGGTACCACGCCACAACCTACGCCTAGCCGGCCGATAGCTACCGCCCAACCAACCGGCGCGGAGGCGGGTGGCGTTCCGAGCCGACCCGTACCCGAGTTTGGGGGGCATTTCATGAAGGAACTTGTCAGATAAAATATCCGACAAGTCAATTATATCCGACAAGTTTTGAGAAATTCTTTAGTCTGATTGGCTGATTTCTCTAAACTTGTCGGATATAATTGACTTGTCGGACAGCCTCCACTCCGAGCGCGAGGCCCCCATTGCATGCGATACCATGCCCATGGTCAGGCGCAGGCGCCGGTGGCGGTGGGAGGAGGAGCTGCCGGATGTGCTCTGCTATGCTGCAAGCAGCGACGCGCTGAGCTCTACACACGATACACACTCACGCGGCACACACAACAATCTACTGGTACCGGTATGTGAAGCGGTAGCTCCCCATGGGCCCAAGGAGCTGCTCCCACAATGCATGCGCTCCGCTCATAAAGCTCAGCTCACACGCTCTCGGCTCTCTGTCTTCTGCTTCGAAAAGTGGAATGCGCAATAAAACACGAGGGATTTTTCATGCGCTCCTCTGAACGCAGAATGATGCATATAATCATAAACTTTTTTCTCACCTCATTCGCACGAACAGCAAAATCCCTTTACTTCAGCTGCCTTTTTGAAGCACGTGCTTAGGGGATAATTGCAAGCTGTAACGGCGCCTCAGCTCATCAAGATTGTGTTAAACCAGCGCATGAATGAATGACGACACAAAGTCGTCGAGCTATTTATACCAAAGATCATAGAGCGCAGCCGCGCGCTCGCCGTTTACTAACAAAATCGTCAGCTGATCTCTTTCGAGCTTCTCACGCAATGTCCATACACGATGTCGTACGAGTGGCGAAACGAGCGGCAGCGTATAGCAGCACAGTCCGCGCGGCAAAACAAAACAAGTGCACGCGCACACGAGCACACGTCAATGTACTTTGAGCGGACGAAACGATGTGTCTGTTTTGCTATTCAATACTCATATTCACTGGACCAATACAAAGTTTCGCCATTGCACCACTCTCTACTTTACACAATCACCTATAATTTGCATACTTTAAAACGCAAATTTATATGTCTGAAAATTCCCAATTTCTATAGAAACGCAATACAGGGGACGCGTCCGGTACGTGTGTTGGGGGTGGAATCCCTTACGAAAAAGTCCTGTGGTACTCCTGTGGTAATTACCACAGGAAGGTACCACAGGACAGTACCACAGGAAAGTACCACAGGACAGTACCACAGGACAGTACCACAGGAATTGTCCTGTGGTATTTTGGGACATACCACAGGACAGTACCACAGGAATTCCTGTGGTATTTTGGGACGTACCACAGGGCAGTACCACAGGAAAGTACCACAGGACCGGTACCACAGAACAGTACCACAGGACAGTACCACAGGAATTCCTGTGGTATTTTGGGACGTACCTCAGGGCAGTACCACAAGAATTCCTGTGGTATTTTGGGACGTACCACAGGGCAGTACCACAGGACTAGTACCACAGAACAGTACCACAGGAACTGTCCTGTGGTATTTTGGGACAGTACCACAGGACAGTACCACAGGTCGATCATTACCACACAGCATTACCACAGGGCAGTACCACACAGCATTTCCATGGTACCACAGGAGAGTACCACACAGGATAGATCGAAAAAAAAAAAAATCTGGGAGACTTTTAGCCACATTTCAAGGAATATTTCTGATAGGTGACTGATGGATTTTAGGACAAACATGGCCCTACTTAATAACCTGTCCTACTCCTAACATATAACCTCAAACGAGAGTCTAATGGTCAAGTGCCAATCTAGTCCTATAATAGATCTATATAGTCATATTCTATTCCTAGGTAGCCATCGATCCTCTCAGTACATATATATATGGCCGTCTATCCGTAAAGCATTAAGGCATGGTTACTAACTCGATTATACTTTATTATCAAGATATGAAATTACACTTTCATAACAATATCTATGATATTGGGAATAACATAACATAATTAGACAATCTTTCATAAAGTTCAAAGTAAGTTCCATCATTAATATTTTGACTTTTTAAGTCATATATGTATTTTCTAAAATCTAGAGTGCTTTTTATGAATATTCATGAGCTATGTAAAAATTTGTACCACAGGAGTACCACAGGAGTACCACAGGAGTACCACAGAAGTCCTTATGAAATTTCTCATGCTTTACATCAGCACTTTCACTAAATAGGTAATACTGTAGGAGTATAGGACAGGATAAGTAATGGCAAATCAATTGTTATAATTCACAGCATAACTCATCTATCAATTAATTGAGGAATATTAATATGTGCTTTTTTGTTTGTATTTTTGTTATAAATTTCAGTTGATTCTGCCTTACAATTTTCCTGTGTGGTACTCCTGTGTGGTACTGCTGTTTGATATTCTCCTGATGTGATAGTCCTCTGGTATAAAATGTTAAGAAAAACAAAGAATATCCTGTAGCATTTTTCTGTGGTACTTACGAATTTAATTTGCTGTGTGGTACTTCTGTGTGGAATAGCACCATATTATGATTTTCCTGTGGGATTTTGGACAGTTCCTGTGGTACTCTCCTGTGGTATACATCGAAAATTACGACAGGAATTTCTGTCGTACTGTCCTGTGGTACGTCCCAAAATTCCACAGGACAATTCGTGTGGTACTGTCCTGTGGTACGTCCCAAAATACCACAGGACAAGTCATGTGGTACTGTCCTGTGGTATTATCCTGTGGTACTTTCCTGTGGTATTGTCCTGTGGTACTGCCCTGTGGTACTGTCCTGTGGTACGTCCCAAAATACCACAGGACAAGTCGTGTGGTACTGTCCTGTGGTACTATCCTGTGGTACGTCCCAAAATACCACAGGACAAGTCGTGTGGTACTGTACTGTGGTACTATCCTGTGGTACTGTCCTGTGGTACTGCCTTGTGGTACGTCCCAAAATACCACAGGACATGTTGTGTTGTACTGTCCTGTGGTACTATCCTGTGGTACTTTCATGTGGTACTGCCCTGTGGTATTGTCCTGTGGTACTGCCCTGTGGTACTGTCCTGTGGTACGTCCCAAAATACCACAGGACAAGTCGTGAGGTACTGTCCTGTGGTAATATCCTGTGGTACTCTCCTGTGGTACTGTCCTGTGGTATGTCCCAAAATACCACAGGACAATTCCTGTGGTACTGTCCTGTGGTATGTCCCAAAATACCACAGGACAAGTCGTGTGGTACTGTCCTGTGGTACTTTCCTGTGGTACTGCCCTGTGGTCCTTTCCTATGGTACTGCCCTGTGGTACTGTCCTGTGGTACGTCCCAAAATACCACAGGACGAGTCGTGTGGTACTGTCCTGTGGTACTATCCTGTGGTACTATCCTGTGGTACTGTCCTGTGCTACTGCCCTGTGGTACGTCCCAAAATACCACGTACAGGACAAGTCGTGTGGTACTGTCTTGTGGTACTATCCTGTGGTACTTTCCTGTGGTACTGTCCTGTGGTACTGTCCTGTGGTACTGCCCTGTGGTACGTCCCAAAATACCACAGGACAAGTCGTGAGGTACTGTCCTGTGGTACTATCCTGTGGTACTGTCCTGTGGTACGTCCCAAAATAACAAAGGACAATTCCTGTGGTACTGTCCTGTTGAACTGCCCTGTGGTACTGTCCTGTGGTACGTCCTAAAATACCACAGAACAAGTCGTGTGGTACTGTCCTGTGGTACTATCCTGTGGTATACATCGAAAATTACGACAGGAATTTCTGTCGTACTGTCCTGTGGTACGTCCCAAAATTCCACAGGACAATTCGTGTGGTACTGTCCTGTGGTACGTCCCAAAATACCACAGGACAAGTCATGTGGTACTGTCCTGTGGTATTATCCTGTGGTACTATCCTGTGGTACTGTCCTGTGGTACGTCCCAAAATAACAAAGGACAATTCCTGTGGTACTGTCCTGTTGAACTGCCCTGTGGTACTGTCCTGTGGTACGTCCTAAAATACCACAGAACAAGTCGTGTGGTACTGTCCTGTGGTACTCTCCTGTGGTATACATCGAAAATTACGACAGGAATTTCTGTCGTACTGTCCTGTGGTACGTCCCAAAATTCCACAGGACAATTCGTGTGGTACTGTCCTGTGGTACGTCCCAAAATACCACAGGACAAGTCATGTGGTACTGTCCTGTGGTATTATCCTGTGGTACTTTCCTGTGGTATTGTCCTGTGGTACTGCCCTGTGGTACTGTCCTGTGGTACGTCCCAAAATACCACAGGACAAGTCGTGTGGTACTGTCCTGTGGTACTATCCTGTGGTACGTCCCAAAATACCACAGGACAAGTCGTGTGGTACTGTACTGTGGTACTATCCTGTGGTACTGTCCTGTGGTACTGCCTTGTGGTACGTCCCAAAATACCACAGGACATGTTGTGTTGTACTGTCCTGTGGTACTATCCTGTGGTACTTTCATGTGGTACTGCCCTGTGGTATTGTCCTGTGGTACTGCCCTGTGGTACTGTCCTGTGGTACGTCCCAAAATACCACAGGACAAGTCGTGAGGTACTGTCCTGTGGTAATATCCTGTGGTACTCTCCTGTGGTACTGTCCTGTGGTATGTCCCAAAATACCACAGGACAATTCCTGTGGTACTGTCCTGTGGTATGTCCCAAAATACCACAGGACAAGTCGTGTGGTACTGTCCTGTGGTACTTTCCTGTGGTACTGCCCTGTGGTCCTTTCCTATGGTACTGCCCTGTGGTACTGTCCTGTGGTACGTCCCAAAATACCACAGGACGAGTCGTGTGGTACTGTCCTGTGGTACTATCCTGTGGTACTATCCTGTGGTACTGTCCTGTGCTACTGCCCTGTGGTACGTCCCAAAATACCACGTACAGGACAAGTCGTGTGGTACTGTCTTGTGGTACTATCCTGTGGTACTTTCCTGTGGTACTGTCCTGTGGTACTGTCCTGTGGTACTGCCCTGTGGTACGTCCCAAAATACCACAGGACAAGTCGTGAGGTACTGTCCTGTGGTACTATCCTGTGGTACTGTCCTGTGGTACGTCCCAAAATAACAAAGGACAATTCCTGTGGTACTGTCCTGTTGAACTGCCCTGTGGTACTGTCCTGTGGTACGTCCTAAAATACCACAGAACAAGTCGTGTGGTACTGTCCTGTGGTACTATCCTGTGGTACTTTCCTGTTGTACTCTCCTGTGGTACGTCCCAAAATACCACAGGACAATTCATGTGGTACTGTCCTCGTACTGTTGTGTGGTATACATCCCAAAATACCACAGGACAATTTGTGTGTATACTGTCTTGTGGTACTGTCCTGTGGAACTTTCCTGTGGTAATGTCCTGTGGTACTGCCCTGTGGTACATCCCAGAGTACCACACAGTTCCTGTTTTAACATATATTTGTGTGGTACATTGTGTGGTACCGACCAGTACCACAGGGGGTACCACATGAGCCTGTAAAACAGTACCACACAGTTCCTGTGGTAACATTTATTTATGTGGTACATTGTGTGGTACTGACAAGTACTACAGGGAGTACCCTACAAGCCTGTGGTACAGTACCACACAGTTCCTGTGGTAACATTACAAGTGTGTGGTACATTGTGTGGTACCGACAAGTACCACAGGGAGTACCACAGGACTTTTTTGTTAGGGATGGGGGGGGGGTGAGGGGAGGGGTTAAAAGGGGTGTAAATATTTTCGTGGTTGGATTGGGTATGGGTCTTACATCTCCTCCCCTTCCCCCCCCCCCCCAAAAAAAAACACACAAACAAACAAACAAACAAACAAAACAAATCAAAACTCTCCGGGTAAAAACCCTTCAAATTGGCACGTCAAGGGTCTAGTTCTTGAACATTTTTTAGAATATCTTTTGTTTGGGGAGGATGAGTTGACGGGAGGGGGGTAAAGCAAATATGGAGGGAGACTGGCTACAATTCACCTCTTATTGCACCGTCTGACTGGCAAGAGATCGAGAAGATTGGCAGGGTTTATGTTATACGGGGAAATACTCCTATATCTGAGTTGGAAGTTTCGCGAGAAGTTTCTCGGGAAGTTTTGCGGGAAGTTTGCGATCACACTGGCAAACTTCCGAGACCTAAAGATCGAAATCTTAAACTTCTCGATCTTTTGCCAGTGTGACCGCGTCTTTACAGACTGACCCGCGTTGCGGGTTATAGTCCATGGGCCAAGAGGCGAAAAATTGGTTTTTGGTACCATCTCAGGTGGCAATACCTTTTTGGTGTCATTTTGTTTGTTGGGCATAGATATGCTTATCAAGCTATGATAGCATTTCCAAATGAGTAGCTTAGTCCTAATAAATGAATTTTTAACCAGTTTGGTCTCGTTTTTATATCCCTATACTTCTGAATCGAGGCTAACCGCTATAGAAACAAGAGCACGGTCTTCTGTATGTCCATGGAGCTCATGGTATGTCCACAGGTGTTCTGTTGTAAACGCGGTGCGCTTAGTATTTATTCAAGGCGGCGAAGGGAATATCCAAAGGGTGATGCTGTCCAGAGCTGTTGTTGTTGTTGTTATTTGAGTTTATTTGGCGTTTATCATTCCTCGAGGAATATTTACGCCAAACGCGGTGCGTTTAGTCTTTATTCAAGACGGCGAAGGGAATATCCAAAGCCTATGATACAGTGTATATAATATCCCTTTATCTAAAAAAAAAACAAACAAAAAAGCAATTCCTCGTGGATTTTGCCGTATTTTTTATTATTCATCATTTTCCGGTGAAAACGCTGAGGTGAAAACACTACTGCCACGCCAATGTAGCTTTATTTCCATCAAACAATGAACCGGTACAATACAATACGTAATAATAAATACTATTGCAAATGAGCAGAGTGATTTTTGTTTAAAACTGATGTATTTGTTGAGAGGGTGTAGTATAAAAACAGTATAGATAATTCCTTTTATTAGTAACTTTAGATATGATAACGGTACATTGTTTTGTTTTGTTTTTTTTTTTTGCAGTGTTTACCAGAACTGATATTGTTGTTAATCAGACAAACACACACACACACACACACACACGGAAACAATTGTCACACAATTAGTCCATGGGCCAAGACCCGAAAAATGGGTTACTGGCCGGTACCACCTGAGGTGGCAAGTTCTAGTTGTGCATTTTGAAATGGCATATATCTAAGGAATATTATTTTGCTATAAAAGTATAATAGCATTTCCAGAGTAGTAGCTTAGTCATAGATTTCAGTCATCAACCCGACCAATGCCAAATATTTTTGACGCTCTTTGACCAAAGACAGGCAGAGTGTGACCTTTGAAAATGTCCACTAGGAATTGTTTTTTTTTTTGTTTGCTTTTTAGATAAAGGGATATACACTGTATCATTAGCTTTGGATATTCCCTTCGCCGTCTTGAATAAAGACTAAGCGCTGTGGACATCATAACCCTTGGATATTCCCTTCGCTGCCTTGAATAAAGACTAAGCGCATCGCGTTTACAACCAAGGATACTCAATAGCCGGGTTCACACGTACAAATTAGCGGGATGACGATCGCGATGCTCATCCCGAGTTTTTTTGCGAGCGTCCACACGTACCAAATTAGCGGGATAGCGATCGCGATCGGTATCCCGCTAATTTGGCGGGCGTCCACACGTACCGAATTATCCCGCTAATTGCCGATAGAGATAACAGCAAAGCCTGCAAACTGGGTCACACAGTGCCCTTCTCTATCACTGCCTGCGTGCGCGCACTTACCTTTGTCCATTGTCTTTTACGCGTCAGTGGTGTGGTTCGCGCGCTGTTGTTGTTGTGCTCCAAAGAGGTGAAGGACCTCTTCGCAGAGGCCTCGCTGTTGTGATGTGCGCATTGCATGATGGGATGTAAAAACTCGAGATTCTAATCCCGACCGTTCACACGTACCAGCGCGGGGCCAATTATCCCGCTAATTGACGAACCAGCGCAAGATTTCTTGGGATTAGCATCGCGATGCTTATCCCGCTAATTTTCGGGTTTTTTCTGTCCACACGTGCAAAAAACTCGGGATGACGATCGCGATGCAAATCTCGAGATTTGTATCCCGCTAATTGGTGTACGTGTGAACCCGGCTTATACTCATTACAATATTCTTTTTGAAGGAAAAAAAATGATAAAAGGAAAGAAATTTATAGATAAGTGTTTGGCGTAAATATTCTAAAGAGAATGGAAAACGCCACTAAACACAAAACAACAACAACAACAACAACAACAGAACACCTGTGGACATACAGAAGACAGTGCTCTTCTTTCTATAGCAGTTAGTTTCGATTCAGAAGTAAAGGGATATAACAGCGAAACCAAACGGGTTAAAAATTAATTTATTAGGACTAAGCTACTCATTTGGAAATGCTATCATAGCTTGATAAGCATATCTATGCCCGACAAACAAAATGACACCAAAAAGGTTTTGCCACCTCAGATGGTACCAATATCTGGCCTGGCCCATGGACTATTAAAGTTCATAGAAGGTATGATGGAAACATGTGCTCACTTTTTTCATGTGCATGCATTTCACCCTGTGTCATGAATTCAGACTAGCAGTGCTCAGGGTAATTCACATGAATAATTGATAAAGCATTCATGTGCCTTGCAGCAGAGCTCTAAACAGGTGGTAGCCATGTCCATTGTTCAGGGTCACTGTAAGCACACACTCACATACGACGTCATTGGTTCCTGTGTAAAGTTCAAGTTTTGTACAGAGGGTTAAAATTTGCTCAAAATCTGGAACCTTACACTGAAATAAATCATTGATTTCATGAAAACAATATAGGCTTTCATATTCGAATCACCTCCAACTAAATTGTACACTATTCAACTATTACTCATATCAATTACAATTTTATCTGATATATAGTTTTTGAACTATTAAGAATCAAAATTGGGAAATGTTTTTTGTAACACCTAGCACGATGAGTATATAGGCCTACACGGGAATCACATGCAGTTTCTATATAATAATATGTGAGCTGAAAACGAATGGGTCTATCTACGAAATAGGCCTATTTCATATCAATAAAACTGATGAATCCATACTAGCACCAGAAAATGAATGCAGACTCAACAATGTTGGGGAGTTTTAAATGTCCCAAACCCTTGAAATTACTTTAAAAAAGACGAGTTAGCAACTTACCTGCAAATTTACAGAGGTGATCTTGAGTCACTTACAATGAAAGAAATGGTCCTCAATCACCTATACAGACCTAGTCCGTGCAGTGTCCATGTGGAGGCAAACAATGGGAAGAACGTTCAACAATGTCATCATCGACTTTTGATAGGTTCAGTTCAACTTCCGCTCCAGCGTGAATTAGTTCCGAGATTGCCCGTCCACTATATACGCCATGGTTGATGTAAAATCTGCATACAATATCACGCTACTTCATGTATATCGCTGCACTTTGAGCCGCAGTGGAATATTATTACCTTTGGCTGATTGTGGCGTTGACACCTGTATGCCGATCGTTGTTGTCTTTTATATTGATGGAGATGAGGTTAGGGCTTTCTACCCTTCGCAAGATACCAATTAAACCATCTTATGATATAATACAGAGCATTCACATTCTGAGAGCAATTCAAAACTTAATAGATGAAAATCGGTTTTGGAATGGCTTAGAGTAAAAAAAAAACAAAAAACGATCCTAATAAAATTTGGGTCCCATCTCTTATTAGAATTGCTTTGTTTTGAATATCTCAACCATTTCAAAACCAAGATTTATCAAATAAAGGTTGAATCCCTCTTGGTATTCATGTTCTTCAATATTTCATAAGAGTTTTCTCATTATCTCACCAAAAGATGTTAGAAATCTGAAGTTAGGTCTCAACCAAAAACTATACGATCCCTTTAATACTGTTATTGTTTCCAGAAGGTGTCTCAGCGCGATGAAGGCATCACACTTTTTCCACACATATCATCAATACAACGTAGCCAACCGCCGGGCCAACCGACACACAAGGTTATCCCTAGTAAAATAGTTGGAAGTTCTAGTTAACCATTGTTTTCTTTTCACTTGTCTTTCTTGGTCACGACGTTCTTGTCGATTGTAAATTTGGTCACTGTGACTTTTTGTAGTTTAACTCATTCTGAAAACTTCTTTAAGAAACGAAAACATCAACGAAAAAAAAAAAAGACATCGAACAGTCAAGGTCGCAGAAAGAATTGCAAAAAAAAAGAAGAAAGAAATCCCAAACCAATGCACATCAAAGACGACAAGTGATTGTTTTAAATGCAACTGCAATCATCATGCCAAGTAACTAAAACATTGAGTTAAAAAAAAAGAAAGAAAAAAGAAAAAAAAGATGATAATACTATGAAACACGAATTGACAGATAATGACATCCAATAAAATAAATTATTATTTTCAGGTGACGATTCCGTTGATAGAATGAGAGAACATAATTTCATTCGAACATTTTTTATGGAAAATGTATACAATCGTATTTGGGTCTGCGATAAATATGATAACACTGAAAGCAATTAATATATAACTGTCATGCGAACAGTAGTTGATTAAATCTATCCGGGAGTGCTCACTTCGGAACGCATGGTAACTCTGGTTTCCACGTAAAATCTCCAAAAACTGGAGGCAAGCCTGCCGATGCTGTCGTTACATTAATTCTAATTTATCTTCCCCCTCTAACAGAATACAGAGAAGAAGTCAACCATAACTCTTTAAACTTATAGCGATAAAAAGGAGAACCTGACGTTGGTGTATATGATATGGATAATGGTTGCTTTGCACGCAAGAAAGAAAGGGGGAAAAATGCGTCTCCTTTAATACCAGGACGGCAGAACATGAACTGTGTGTCAAATAATTCGAAACGCTCAAAATAACAGGCCTATAGAGAAGAGGTGGGTGATATCTTATCGTCCACCAATAAACCATTACCTGTGGTATGCTTGATTATATCTGAATAACTTCAATTATTTACACCATTACTTTCAATTTTGTTTGTGTTTCACCAACTGAGTTTGCTTGAATAATCAAACTCTCAATGTTTGTTTGTTTTTCCAAAGACTCTTCAAATACATGTATTGAAGTGTGCACAACACAGGCATATTATGCATATCATGCATTTATATTGGATCAAAATACGACATCTGATGACTGGTTGAAAGAGCTTCAAGAGCTTATTATGTATCATCAACTACTAGTATGTCAGAATGTTAGCCTGTTTGCACTCCATAAACGCATGGTCATGATGGTATTACATTACTATCACTGTGAAATGATGCACAAAGCAATTGTGACATCACAAAAGCGATTCTGACATCGCGCGCTGTATCGTACGGTACGGTCACTTTGCGAAAATGTAACAAAGTAATTGTGACATCATAAAGCAATAATTCTGACATTGCGCACTGCTTCGTACAAATGAAAATGTAACAAGGTGATTGTGACATCACAAAGGGATTGTGACATTGCGCCCTACTTTGTACCGCCAATCTGTGATGTAAAAGTGATTGTGACATCACAAGAAATTGTAACATATTGTAAGAAATAATTATTATCGCCCCTCAGCTTCTTACTGTCACTGTCATTATCTATCCCTCCACACTATTAGTATTAGTATTGCATCCACCACTCGACTTCTCATTTTATATTTTCCCTTATTTTTTTATTTCAAATATAAAACAAATAATATATGCCTACTCTGCCTAATTTCGAGTTTCCAGTTGATTAATGATCTAAATGCCTCAGTGCTTCAAAGAGTACTGGTGAATGATATTATTTTGGAGTCACCTCTGCCCATAGTTTTGATCAGAAACCCTCAAGACAATTAGGAGATTAAATTTCTATATCATCTTTTTTACTTTCATTCTTCTAATTCTTCTTCTCCTTTTTTTTTTTCTTTTTGCTTTGTGTTATGACTATTGATAATGATGTTGCTATCTTATCATCATCAATGTGTTTGTGGTATATGTAAAATCTGAATGTACATTGTGCTGTCTGTGGTAAAAAAAGTGGTACGTCATGTACGATCTCTTGAACCTCCTTGATAAAGTACAATGCAGATTTGTAAAGAAAAGTGCAGAATTTCAGAGATAAGTGGTACAATGCACTTATACTATCACTGATCTCTATGGGGAACAATATTATACAGTGATGTTTTCCCCATTACCGAGTACTCCAGATTTTGAGAGATAGTGGGTTTGCTTTGAGCCACTCTAGAGGGCGACATACGGTATACAGATGGCATGCAAATTGTGCGAGAGCCACGCATATCCACCGTACTCCAACCATAGAGCTCTATTACTCCAACACGTTGAACCCAGAGCCCTCGGCCTCTAGCTCTCGTAGTAGTCCGGCCGGCGGCACGGCCCAGCTAGCTAACGTTATTGGCAGGTAGGTACCTACTGACTCGGGCAGTGAACGCGCTTGTTTGACGGCTGGTGTACTATAATAGGTAAGACAATTCTGTATTTTTAGGTGCGATGTGTCAGATTTATATCTCTTCCTTTGATTTCTTCTCCCGGCACTAGTACTGTAGAGTGTAGCAGTAGCAGACAATTGACTAACAGGGAATAGGCCTAAACCCTTGCATTTTGCCTTGCTTTGGGCTTGGGAGTGAGGGCAGGTTCACCTGGTCAGCAGAAGACCAGGAATCGGGGAGTTTGGGGATTGATGGGATGGTATGGTATCTTCTAGAGATCTAACTCTTCTTCTTCTTCTTCTTCTTCTTCTGTTTATTCTGCCTCATTCAATCCTGAAGATTCTTGCATATTTACATGTGTGTTAACTGCGACCAGCAGCCCCAACGTAGAGCGGCGGGTCTCCGGGGCTACATGTGTGTGTGCATATCACAAGGCAAGGGCAACTGAGTGTGCGAGTACCTGGATGCAACACCATTTCCAGTTGCAAGTCCAGGACTGGGTCCCGTTGCATAAAACTTTTTTAGCAACCTTAAAAAATTCAGGTTGGGATTTGCCCAACCTGAATTTTTTAAGGTTGCTAACATATGAATGTAAAATCCGTTGCATAAAAACTCTGGTTGGGAGCTTCCAACCAGAATTTTGTGATTTCAACCGGAAAAAAATCCGGTTGGAGTTTTCAGCAGAGTTTATATCTAACTAGACTCTAGTTAGACAGAAAGATCCGTCTGTCCGGAGGAGTCTTTTATTTTTTGACGTTATCGCTCTCCTCCGGAGGGGATCCGTGAAGCCAGACGCAGGTCTCCACGGAACATATCCCTGACGACCAGATACAGACCGATCTTTCGGTCAAGTAGAGTATAGTGTCAGATATACTCTGGCAGTGAGTGTCAATTGAGTTAGTCTGAATGAATATGTGTCGAGTCAATCCAATGTGATGTTGTGCGACTATCAGTATCAAGCAGGTCAAGCTGACGTCCTGTGACAGAAAGTGTTTAGAAAAGTGTGCATTGAAGTCCAGAGAGTCATTCTTGCAGCGAGTATGCCTTAAAGGGAACGTACGTGTAAACCCAAAGAGCAATGTGGATTGAGTGAAAGCAGCAACATTAGTTGACCGAAAGATCGGTCTGTATCTGGTCGTTTGGGAAATGTTCCGCGGAGACTGCGTCTGGCTTCACGGATCCCCTCCTTATACACGGAGGAGAGCAATAACGTCAAAAAATAAAAGACTCCTCCGGACAGACGGATCTTTCTGTCTACAACATTAGTAGAACACATCAGTGAAAGTTTGAAGAAAATCGGACAATCGATGCTAAAAGTTATGAATTTTTTTAAGTTTTGGTATTGAAGCCGCTGGATGAGGATACTACTAGAGGTCATGACGTATGAGTGGACAACAATATAAAGAAAATATAAAGGGAATTCCACAAAAAATAATTTTTCATGAAAATCACAAATTCCATCAACTTGATACTGACACAATGTTAAGGGTAGCAATTATTCCCCCTGCTTTCTGGAAGCGGTTAGTCAAGTGCTCTTTCATAATGCTAGAAAAGTAATTTTTTGTTGAATTTTCCTTAAATTTTCTTTGTATTGTTGTCCACTCATAGGTTATAACATCTAGTAGTCTCCTCATCCAGCAGTTCCAACACCAAAATTTAAAAATTCGTAACTTTTGCATCGATTGTCCGATTTTCCTCAAACTTTCACTGATGTGTTCTACTATAATGTTGCTCCTTTCACTCAATCCACATTGCTCTTTGGGTTTGCGTTCCCTTTAAATATATATTCAACAACTAACATTTCCATCCCTATTTAATGATTAAGCTCAGTCCTGGATATCATTGTTTACAGATACGAAATAAATTTTTCAATTTATGGAGCACTGTTTATCTAAAAGCTTTGTAAAGGCCATTTTCTGTTGCTTTTGCATATACCAAACAACAGGCAAACATACATATTTTACCTACCAGTATGTAGATCCAGCAACTTGGGTATTATAGATTCCAGCATCAAGTTTTGGCTGCAAACTACAGCATAACTGTCAAACAGTCATCATGGACGACAAGCTTCATCAGACATCTGCTACGTCATCAGTCATTGAATGCCGAAGAGTCCACCTGGAAGAGGTCTCGGAGTTCATCGAGTCTTGTAATAACACTCTGGAAGAGGTCCTGAAGGGAATTGGATGGAGCAGAGAAGAACTACAGGTACTGGTACCGGTAGCTAATGTTGCTGATGGTGTTTGTTTCTTTATTGAGGAAAGCCTTAAAAATACAAGGATAATTTGCAAAGTATGTACCCAAGAGTTACATAAGAGTAGGGCATGTGTCAGTTTGTTACGCTGCTCAGAAGTTAGTTCTAAGAGTGTAGAGAATGAAATTGAAAGTTTTTTTCTTTTTAATTCCATTGTCAGCTTAGGATAGGAAGATTGTACCTTTACTAAATAGTATCACTCCATCTCTTTTGTAATCTACGGCAACTAAGAAATTTCATAATCCCTCACGCATAGTGATGATGATAAAATTGCTTATAATATAGTGCATTTAACACATACCAGAGTACATGTAGTGTAGGCTATATACTACTGTACCTATATGTCGCCATGCCCTCAACAAAAGGGAAGACTACTGTATAAACTGTTATTTTCTTGAGGGTTTAATTTTTGTGAATTTCGCAAATCACAGTTGGATCGCGAATTCAACAACACGCGAAAACAACATCTCGCAGAAATGTCTATGACCTCGGCATTCGTGAAAATATCTGAACACGAAAATACAGCGTAACAGCGTATACAGTAATAGAAGGACCTATACAGTTTTGCATATTATGATAGCAGGTAATACCAAAATAGTACAATATCCTTAAACCACAATGAATAATGATAAGAATGAAATGCTAATTTTATTGCTTAAATGTACCTCTTCTTTTGTCCAGATCCAGTTTATAGTTAGCAGAACACAAAGTAGCAGAATTACAATACAGTCACCTTGCTTAAGTCAGTCTTTTCAAGTCCTCTTCTCTTTTATTCCCTAATTAGTCAAATTTTCTCCAAGTTGAAGCTATTTCTTCAGTCCAAATACATTTGATTTAGGCAAGGTTGATTGCATGTACTAAACTGCCAAATTCTAAGAGTGGATGATAAGTTATCACCTAAACAATAAAAAAGTCAAAATTCTTATGCAATTTTCAGACTGAATGGGTCTATGAATCAAAGCTTGCAAATTCTATGAAGGCATTCGAGCATGCATTCACGTTAACTTTGTACTAAAATGAATACTTGATTGAGTATCAGAATGAGGATCTGATGGCATAAAATGTTATCCCTCAGTAACAAATATCATGTTTTTTCTTTCTTTCTTTCTTATGAAAAGAATCAGGAACCGTTGGTACCATGTCCACTGAACACAAACCATGCCGTGCCAAGAGAATCTCTCAACGCTCACTTAAAGCGATGTGAATGGTCTGGAGACGGGTATAGCAAGGCGGAATGGGTAAGCAGTGAGAGTTTAGAGAAATGGCTCTCAGTCCTTCTCTTGAAAACAAAAGTCACTGAAACAGGAATTGTAGAAACATTTGATAATTTTCACTGGGCAGGCATAGAATTGCTGCTGTTCATATTACGATATCATCCTTATTGCTTCGTATTATCGGGGGCAGATCTAGCTTTATTCCAAGGAGGGGGTTTCAGGGGCTGAGCTGGGTATTGTGGTAGGGACTTTTTGTAAAAACGGAGTACAAAAGTCGAGTTTATAGAGCATTTAATAGCAAATTTTTAGGGAATTGAATAATTGAAAGAATCATTGCGAAGGATTATGATTAAAACATACGGGGGTACATTATTTTATGTGACGGTGTGAGATCCTTGGCGAGGGAGCGAAGCAACCGAGCGGGGGAGGGTGTGGGAGGGGAATACCCCTTCCCACGGTAGGGTTTTTTTTGTAAAAACAGAGTATAAAAGTCGCATTTATAGAGCATAATTCAAATTTCTTGGGAATTATAGTAAAAAATCACTGCGAAGGACTATGATCGTAACTTATTCATTTCAAACTATTCATTTTACTTTAAGTAGAACAATCTACGGACAGAGCGAGCGAGCCACTCTTACTTTGCCATTCGTCGGAAGTGTATTCATTAAAAGCTAAAACGTAATTGCACTGTTTGAGCAATAGAAATTATATTCTTATATTACTAGAAAGCAGAAGAAAAGAAAAAATGTAGGGTTTACTAAAGTTATGTTCCATGGGACACACTCGAGGACGCGAGGCTACCATCTTGATGTACACTAAATTTACTCATTTATAAGTAAATATTAGTGTATAGATATAATAATGTATATTGTTAGTGTATTATAATTTTTGCCCTGTTAGGGATTTGGATGCAGGTAATATTACCAGAAAGATGTGTAAATGATGCTCTGCTGGTCCCAATAGGACAAGCAACTTCAGTTTGAACTATCCTTGTTCATCTGTCCTCAAATATCAATCTCTCCCCCTCTCTGCAGGAAAACGCAGAAGACTTCTCTCACAATGAGTTCTTCTATGAAAAGAGTAACAGTGTGCATGGTGTCACTCTGGGTGAGTTCTAAAAGTTCAATTCTCTGGAGCTTTTATGGATCATGATGTTTTTGACGTTTTGATTGTACAGTTCGACCTCGATTGACTGGCCTCGTCAGGACCGCCGTGCATCCAGATAAGCGATTTAGCCGGATAAGAGAGATATACTCAACTACCATTGCGACAGAGCTACAGGCTTTTAAACAAGTGCCAGTATTACTTCTCCCTTGATACCTAGCAGCTGTCCATATTTACCAAAACACTGCTGATAAAGGTGTCTCAGATACTGGCGGTAACTATAAATCTCTATAATCTCTGCTTCAAAAGCAAAGTGTTGATTGTTTTGTGTCCATTTCTGTGGGTCTATTTCACTCTCTGTTTGCTTTGAGTGAGATTTGGCACTGAAAATACATGAAAACATTTTTAAAAAGATGTCAGCCAGTCCATGTCCAGATAACAGAGAATCTGGTTAATCAATGGCCATATAATCGAGGTTGGACTGTAGTTATTCTGTTACGCTCAAAGTTGGGTAGCTACTAGGACTAACCATGTCGTTCATTATGTACAGTATTGGTAATGACCTGAAGTAAAGACAAAAAGACATCAAAACAAGCTTGCAAACTTGTAAAATGTTATAAAGGTGTTTCTCCTGTCAATAGACATATTTCTGCAGAGTGCAGTGTTGACAGAAGAGATATGATATGCCTTGTAAACTTTTTGATCCTGTCAAGACCCTGCAGAGCCATGTAGCATGCATATATTGGGTAACTGCTCATTATGATTAAATTGAATATGATTCCACAAATCCTGTAATTGTATTTTTTCTAATTACTTCATCAAAAGTTCTTACTGGAGTCTCCTATGTAGCCAATTTTGGTATTGTACCCGATTGAGTGCAGATGTAAGTCTGATTAGTAATGAAGCAGCTGGTTTTTAATGAATTAGCAGAGCATGGTAGAAACATACTTGCTCATTATTCTAATTATTACAGATGTATGTACTACTTAGTGCTGAGGGTGGAGTGTACAGTGTATGTATTGTAAGCAGACTTTGTGGACTAGTTGTCTGATAATTTGTTTCGAATAATACTCATTTTCGTTCCAGCTGGAGACTGCCATTCACTCTATGGTCTCCTAGTATCTGAGATTTCATTGGTGGCTTTAATCATCGCTAGGATCAGTTTCTCAGAGTTGGAATGCCGAGTGATATAACATCATGTTAGCATCTCCGAATATCCTTCTTTATATATCCTTTCTACAAGATGTTGTATCTGGAGTGTAAACCTATGCATTTACTTCAAGCATAGATAACATGACAGATATATGGACCAAACCTATCCCACCAAAGGATTTGTAAATGCTTCCACTTCCCATATGGGGACTTCTACTTGGGTCCGTCCCTTTCGACAAGTATGACTTGTGCACGTCATGTCTTTCTCAGGTTTAGGGAGTGTGAGAAGCAGTTGCTCAATAAAAGTGTCTTTTATGTTTTGGTCCTCTTAGTACTAAAGCAGTCAAACCAATTTGTGATTATACGCTCATAGACAGGATAAACTTGGTAAAATTTTTTGATGTGGTCACAGAAAAACAAAAGTGTGCTTCAAATTTCAATCATGGTAGGTAAAAAACATGCATGTCAGAGAAGCAATTCTGAGATTGACTTTGTATGATGAGGTTCCTCCTTATGTTTGTATATTGAATAATAATAATAATAATGATAATAATAATAATAATAATAATAATGATAATAATAACAATAATAATAGTAATAATTATTATTATCATTATCATTATTATTATTTTTATTATCATTATTATTATTATCATCATCATCATTATCATCATCATCATCATCATCATTATTGAATATCAGCAGTGCAGATGTTTTAAAACAGGAAGAAATAAAGGAAGTTTGGATTATGGGACATGATTAAATGACATACAAGTGTGTATTTGATTTGTAGCATCGTGACTTGTTTATATCATGTGCTTTATGTAATGAAAGTCTACCCTCTGTCTTGCCTCCTATTCAGACAACTCAACTGGCACATTGCCCAGAACGATGGACCGACTGGCTGTGGAAGCAAGTCCCACAGAGAGGCTGGCCCTGTATGAGACTACCCTGGAGAAATGCCAGGCAAGGAGGCGAGAGGAGCAGGACTACACAGACCTGGAACTGAACTTAGACCAGGATCAAAGTAAACAATACTTTTGTTATGCCACAGTACTACATATGTGACCCGCTACAACAAAAGGATCCGAAAGTCGAGGGAGGTCGATTTTTTGAAAATGACACGACATTATTCCATTAATCTTCCACTTTCATTTCAAATATAAAACGGCTCTTAAAAGTACTTTGATGCGGAGATATTGATGATTTTATTCGAGCATGTCAAATGGTTAAGGAAATCAGCGTTTTGAGAAAACCGCCTTCTGACGCAATCGTGATCAAGGGAAGGCAAGACAGTTTTCACCTCTTGACAATAGAAAGTATGCTCCTGGCAACCTCCGCGATATTCATTCAAGCTTAGCGCCAGTGGTCTATGCATGACCAATAAAGTAGGATGCCACACACTAACCAATAAGATCACTCCCTCATTGCTATGGGCACAGTCTATCTGCAGCGCTAAATCCACATATTTGGACACGTTTCTGTTCGTTGAAAATTTGAAAATCATGGCCTAGAAAAATGCTAATTTCTAGCCTTTCCTCTGATTATTTAGCTTGGAAATGTCGGCAGATGGTAGACAATACATTACACTACAAAAATATGCCAAAACCAGAAATCCGATGGTTTTGACGGATTTTGATGATTTGACTTCAAATTTGATTTTCTCGGCCCAGCCGTCAGCGACTTTCGGATCCTTTTGTTGTGGCGGGTCACATATTATTAGCATCATAAAGTGGAAACTATCATTATTCCCTGAGTCAATGTAATCATGGCTCCTCGTCTGTGTGATATTGTTGAAAATGCTGAGGTTTACTTGCACATGTATAATCACACAATACAAAATACAATAATTTTTATCAAAAGCAAGAAATAGAGCATTCTAGAACAAAACAAAGCAATAGATGCACAGTGACAAGATGTTTGAAAAGGCTCAGTAATGGATGAACCATTCTGTGTTGTACCAACATAGCCATCTTTATCATTTTTCTTATCTAGTCTGTGTACACAGGCCTACTCATGCACAAAATGATGAAATTATTTCTGTGGATTGTGGGCCTGCCATAGTCACAATGTACAGGTTCTCAATGAGAGTGTCTGCATTAGTGGCCTAAATTTTTGCTTGTTTGTGTTATGCTGACCAGAAAAATAACTTTGATTGAAAGATTAGATTTTCTTATATTAATATATCAATATCTCTTCTTTTTCTGTATCCGAAGTGGATCCATCTTTTCCAGCATAGTAATGCACTTAAATTGTTTTGCTATAAAACTCATACTAAGACAGATGTATGTAGTAATTAAGGCTGAGCTCACTAGATTTTGACTTTTGCTGACCCCATTTGGGTGCCCTTATGTGTATAACAAAAGAGTTTGCGAGCCTAGCGCTTGCTCTATTCATATTTTAAGTCTGATCTATATTTCATATTGTTCAATGGGACATATGGTTGGACAAGGAAAAGCGATACATGTGCTGTTTGACTGCTTTTGCACAGGTGAATTACCAACCTGTTCGTTCTTTGTCGACAGGCAAAAATTATCTTGTTTGGAGTCATTGAAGGCCTCAGAGAATTTGAAAAAGAACGGATGAATTTAATAACAGATTGCTCTTCTTGTAGTACATTGATGATTTTTCTGACGTATATGTGTTAAGTTTTTTTCATCAGCACAAAATCAAGCTTAATATTGTACTCTTTGCTGATTTTGTTGGTGACTTTCAGACGATGATGATAATGCTGGAGGGAAGCCCAAGAGTAGACTGGAAGTACTGGCTGAGATGAGAGACTACAGGAGAAGGAGGCAGAGCTATAGGGCCAAGAATGTCCACATCACCCGCAAGACCAAGACAGATGTAAGTATTTTACTACTGGAGTCAAAAGGGGCCTGAGCTTTTGATTCTAGCAGAATTTTCAGCAGAGGCAAATGACAAACAGGCAGGGACAGCAATCACATGTAAGGACTACACACAACAAGAACAGTTAGGGGAGGGCTAGGGACACAGAACAAAGAAATCAAAAGGGGAGGGTAGGAGGTCACTGGCAAGGAGCCCAGCAGGCGGCGGGATTAAAAGGCAGAGGAGGGTCAGTGATGATCCTGAGAACCATGGAGGGCAACCTGTGAAGGATAAGGATGAATAGGGAGGCAACATCAAACAAGATGAAGATTAGCAGAGGGATAAAGAAAGGAAAAGAGTGAAATAGCAGCAACAAGAGTAGGGGGCTGAGCAAGCAGCGAGACCTAACCAGGGGCCCGTTTCATAAAACTTGTCATCAGTGACAAGTTGTCATAGATGTGACAAGCTCCTGACATCCTTGCATCTGATTGGCTGAGAGCAAATTTGTCATAGAAATGTGGCAGCTGTCATTAATACCAAGTTTTATGAAATGGGCCCCTGGTGTACCAAGAAGAGGCAACAAAATGAAAGTAAGAGTCAATCAACAAATGCAAGTTATCAAACATATCAAAATGTATATAAAATACACTTATTGTACTACTGCTCAGGAGATCGCGTAGTGGTGCTGATTGGTAGACTGAAGCTTCTGTCTAGACAGGAACTCTTTTTCAAGAGTGTAGAATTTGTGTTTGTAGCAAATGTTGTCATTTGGAGGGCAACAGGGTAGTGGGTGTAATGAGAAACATGCAGTAGTTTCACAACATTTATACAGGTACTGAACTTTGTTTTTCTTGAGTTTTTCTCATTGTCTGTGTGTTTATGTGTGTGTGTGAATTTGTTGTGCACATATTACATTACCAATATGCAGCTGTGGCTTCATGTTTTTGCATTCATCTGAAATTTATGAATCTTATTTTTGTCCTCGCCGAACGAGTTCGAGCAGGGGACTATGAAACGGGCTCCGTACGTGTGTGTGTCTGTCTGTCCGTCTGTCCGTCCGTGCGTCCGTGTGTGATCAAAATGTTCAAAATGCTACTCCTTCGCCATTTCTAAACCGATTTTGATTCTGTTTGCTTTATATGATAGCACTACATGGGAGCTTTGAAACTTCTATACAGAATTTCAGTTGTGACCTTTGACCTTGACCTTTCACCTATATTGTACATTTTGCTTCAAAATGCTACTCCTTCGCCATTTCTAACCCGATTTCGATTCCTTTTGCTTTATGTGATGGCACTAGGTGAGGGCTTCAAAACTTCTACACAGAATTTTGACCTTTGACTTCTTTGACCTTTGACCTTGATTTTTTACCTATATTGTACATTTTGCTACAAAATGCTACTCCTTCGCCATTTGTAACCTGATTTCAATTCCGTTTGCTTTGAGTGATGGCACTAGGTGAGGGCTTCAAAACTTCTACACAGAATTTTGACCTTTGACTTCTTTGACCTCTGACCTTGATTTTTGACCTGTATTGTACATTTTGCTACAAAATGCTACTCCTTCGCCATTTCTAACCCGATTTCGATTCCGTTTGCTTTATGTGATGGCACTAGGTGAGGGCTTCAAAACTTTTACACAGAATTTTGACCTTTGACCTCTTTGATCTTTGACCTTGATTTTTTACCTATATTGTACATTGGCTACAAAATGCTACTCCTTCGCCATTTCTAACCTGATTTCGATTCCGTTTGCTTTATGTGATTGCACTAGGTGAGGGCTTCAAAACTTCTACGTAGAATTTTGACCTTTGACTTCTTTGACCTTTGACCTTGATCTTTTTACCTATATTGTACATTTTGCTACTAAATGCTACTTCCGGCGGGGACATATATTACGCACCGCGTAATTTCTACTTTTCCTTGTTTAGTTTTTCTCATTGTCTGTGTGTTTGTGTGTGTGTGTGTGTGTGTGTGTGCTTACCATGTAGGATAACTTGTTGCATGTATACTGCATTGCTAGTAAATTTTGTATGCACCTGTGGCTTCAAGTTTATGTATTCATAAATTTATGAATTTCAGTGAAAATGGGTTTTGTTGCTTGTCATTTTTACCCTATTCCCCTGTTTCCACTCGTAATTATTGTTTGTGTTTTTTATTGACATTCTATCTGTACGTTATGATTATACTAGTTCTTGCAGATTAAATCTCGTTTCCATCATGGACTGGGTCTAATTGAAATGTTTTAATGGATATTTGACAGGTGATGAGGGAAATTATCGACACTCACATGAAGTTCCTTGAGGAAACCAGCCGGCTTGAAGGGAATAGCAAAGACAATGAGAAGCCTTGGGCAGACCTTGCAGAGAGGTAAATCTGAATGCTTTGTTTGTTTGTTTGTTTGTTTGTTTGTTCATTTTCCATAGTGAGAAAATGGCTGAATAGCCCATATTCAGCTACACTAAGCTTGTCTTCCGTGGGGTCCAGTTGGTTGTGAGGCTTTATACAGAGCAAGGTTCCCTTGAGTCGTAGATTGCATAGTTGTTGTTGTAGTTTTGAGGCACATCATTCAAGATTTAATATTTGAGCCGTAATCTCAATCAATTTAGAATAATTCACATTACTGTATAAGCTGTTTAAGGGTTTAATTTTTGCAAATTTCATGAATCACAGTTGGACCGTGAATTTAATGACACGCAAAAATGTCTCCATATGCTAAGGTAATAGCGCGCTTATGTGTCAATTTAGGAAAACAACATCTCGCGAAAATGTCTGACCTCCTCATTCGCGAAAATATCTGTATGCAAAAATAACAGCTTATACAGTGTACAGTACAACAATAATCCAACAAAAGTGAGAGTACTACAATGTATCTAAATAGTTTCTTGTACATATTGCAGGTGATTACAGTCACTGTGATAGCAGCCCACAAACCTTTCAGTCTTGCATATAAGTTGTTACCCTGATAACTCATATTATGTAAACTAACAGTTACTGCAGACCCATTTAGGAAACTGGCATTTGAATGATTTGAGCTTTTCCTCCTATTTACAGTTTGATACTTTTATTGTTACTCTAATTGATTACTGTTATCTTTAACAACATCATCATCATCACGATAAATATCGGATACTTTTGAACACTGTATTTGCCATATATTTAGCAAGTCTAAATTTTTGCAAATTGGGACTTCCCGACAATTTTTGCGAGTGGTTAAATTCGCAGTCGTGGATTACAGTGCCAAGCAGAAAAATGTATACGTGCACGTCACATTCATATCGCGATCAGAGTCAATATTGTCGTGTGTCTTTAAATTTGCAAATAGCACCCGACTCACAAAATTTGGTAAATGAAAACCTCGCGAAATATTTAGCGTATACAGTAAAATGATTCCTGTCTTCCGAATTTTGAAGCTTGTTCTGATCATCACCCATTCTGGCTGTGTAGAAGTCCAAGAGATGAGACCAAGGTCAGTTCATCAGGGAGGGACAGCAGTGGTAAGCGGCAAAGGTCGAGGAGCAGAGGAAGGGACGATGGTGAGCGAGACAGACGGAGCAGATCCCACAGTAAAGAGGGCGGGTCCAGGTCTGGGTCCAGGTCCGGACACCGTAGTGAACATCGCCATGGCAGTCACAGTAAACACAAACACAAGAGTAAGCACAGATCACACCGCGACGATGTTGAGCGAGATTAACTTATTCTGCAGAAAGTTTCTGTGTTACTTAACAAGGTGTCAGGTCTTTGCTGTTTTTATGCCTCTGCCACAAAGTGTTACTGGAAGCATTATGTTTTCGGGTTGTCTGTCCATCCATCGAAGAAATGTGCACTTTATTCAAAAAGTAAAGTTTTGTGAAATTCTCTTTTTATTTTCCTTATATCGTTGTACGCATGTGACATCATTCACTGCAGTAGTCTTCTCATCCAGCAGTGACTGCGCAGATACTTTAAAAATTCACAACTTTTGAACGGATTGTCCGATTTTCCCTAAACTTTCACTGATGTGCTCTACTAATATTGTTGCCTTCACTCAATCCACATCTATATGAAGGTGGACTTGTCCTTTAAGATCCTCGCGGGAATCATATTTCTGTCGAGGAAAAATATAGTGTTCCGAGACAAAGATAGAATAAACCTAAGGGAAATGAAAACGTTGTATTGCTATCGAAGGAAAAAGTGAATATCTGTTATATTATATGACCTTCATCTTCACAGAATAAATTGTTGTAAAAAGCAAAGTAACTTTCAGGTTTCCGAGCAGAGCCCACACGGTCAGTACGCGCATGAAACTGACAGTGGATGCGCAATCGAGCTGGCCACACAAAGTGTAGAATCCGCAATATCAATGACAACATCTTTAATATTCTTATATAAATCTACAGACCTCTTAGATATATTAGAACTTGGGCCTAAACTGTAATGCAAACCAATGTATTGTACAAACAAAATGCAGAAAATATACCGAAAATACTTGTGAAAACTTACCATTGTAGATCATGCAGATTGCTGTTTTTGACCCAGTGTCAGATGTTAAGAAATCCATGTTTTGTAACAATTCTAGCTGGTAAACAATCTCAAAATGCAGAGAAATTTCTAAATCCAAATTCCAATGTCAACTTTGCAATGACCGTCGCAGTAACTTGTGAAATCCAGGAAAATAACAGGAAAAAAGTCCGCTTGATGTCAATTAAATTCCAACTCCACAGTGAAAAATAGAATTGTAACACTAAACAGGAAAATGCTGAGAATCTAGCCACTGTCAAGTAGACCATCAACGTTGTAGAAGAAGGCCTATAGCGTCTAGGATACGTAGGCCTACTAAAATGCTAGTAGACTCTGTAGACTGTAAATATTATTCTCCCTAGGTAGGCTCCCTATGAATCCTAGTCTCTGTAATGTAGTAGTTCTGTAGATTTAGAGGTCTGTCTAGCTCTAGACTGACCACCCAGATTTTGTCTTGACCCTAATTGTAAAAGTTTGCCATACAATTATAAAAATTGTACTGCCGCTTCTGGTCTAAGGCAAGCTTGTTTGACACAACATTTATTTGTGGGGATGACCGAGTCTGAGATTGCGAGCACTGCGACAGCGCAGTCTCTTATGCATGTTGTACTGATAAGAGAGCTGCAGTAGAAGGACCTGGCCCTGATCCTGGTCCTGCGCTAGTAGTAGTAGACAGTGTAGTAGAACTAGAACTACGTAGGCTTAAGAGGAATGACAGTAGTCGATGCTACTGTAACGTTAGAAGGGCGAGCTACCTCATCACGTAATGATGAAAGGCATCTGCTCATATGTTTTTTTTTTGGCTTCATCAACGTAGGCATAGTGCTTGATGCTACTGTCAGAATTGTGTCCTGATACTGACATAATGACCCGAATTCACGAAGGTGGTACAATTGAAACCACGGTGTAAACCATGGACAAAAAAAATGGAGCGCCAAGTGTCACATGGAATACCGGTATTTCGTTACGAAATTGATCATTTCGTCGACAAAATGACTGTTTCGTTAACGAAAGTACCATTTCGTCCACAAAATGTTCATTTAGTTACAAAATGTTACAAAGTAATCATTTCATTGACGAAGTGACTGATTTCATAACGAAATATTCCATGCGACACTTGGCGCTCCATGGTTTAAACCATGGTTTCATTTGTACCACCTTCGTGAATTCGGGGCAATGTGTCTGGCTTCGAACCCACTGGCGTCTAGAACATGAATCGATGTTGCGCGTAGGCAGTGATTTGTGTAGACTTTTGATGTTTGTGCTTCAAGGGAAATTTTCTTCATTTTCTCACCCAAAGTGTTCTTGCCGACGGGAGCATTGTAGTACCACACTTGCTCTCCACGTTCACTTTTGGATGTTGAAAAAAAGGCATCACTTGCTGGATTGAGATGAGAAACATACATGTACATTTGAAATGCTTCAACTGGACAGTCAGGCTTGTGAATTTCATACATTCTTCCTTGCTGACTACGTGTGAGTCATCCAGTGATTCTCCACGATGATTTTTAGTCAGTTTGTCATTGTCAAGGTACTCATATCTCCTATTTGTGGAATCGGTCACAATTTCAAAATCTGTCTTGGACATATTGCGTAAGTTTTCTCTATGGCGATTGCATAGGTGCAACGTAATGCCAATGACCACTTCGTTTTGAAGCCCTCGGGGAGTATTACACATCCAGTGCTGATGACGACTTGATTTTCAACATGTCCTCCTGTGCAACAGGATCTTTGTGATCGACAGATCCTTTGCCTTCCTTCTTTAGTTTAACGAGAATCGCATGAAACGTTTCATTTGCCTCCTTGAATTGAGGGTCATTTACGATGTCAAAGTCGAAAGCACTCACTTTTTTGAAGTATCTCTGTAATCCATATCGCAGAGTTACCATTTAATTCGTATTGTAGAATTCCCCATTCGATCTGCGAACTTCTGCGTAAAATGAACAGAGAAATTTATTCAGTTCTAGCGCTGTTATCATCTCGGAAATACTATGTCCTTTGGCTTCTGTGTAAGCTTTTAATACATTCTCGATCCTCTATGTTGATGACTCTTGTCGTAGATTTAGAGTCTTTTTTATCTATTAATTGGTCCAATTCTCTTTCTCCAAGCAATGCGAAACGGTTTGTCGAAGTCCCCACTTTGACAAAAGCAATTTCATATTTAGCGTTACGCGCTTAATACAGTGTGTGCATGTTAACTTGTGAAGCATCTGCGACGTTTGTTTTGATCGTATTGTTTACATCATCTCTCTTGATATAACATGCTTGTTGTTTACATACGGGGTTATACATGTATTCCATGGTTGTACGTAATTTACGTCATGTTTCAGAAATATAACTCTTCTCGTCCTTGTGACCATGGTCATGTGACAGCATATTGACCAATCACACATTGGTATCTATATAGGTCATACAGTATAAAAAGAAGATGACTTTAAACAGCCTTCGACTTTGGCAATTATTCAACTTTTGCGTGATGGACTTATTAAAGCAAGGTTGACTGTATTTCATTATTCAGCTGGGAGTACAAATGGAACAAAGCTTGTGTAAACTGTTAAAGTGTCTGGTATGGAAGAAGTGAATTTTTTAGTAAGATACTGAGTAGCAATATTAATGTATGCATTGTTCAGTGTAAAATATGATCTGGTAAGAATACATGTAACATTTTCTGTGCCCAGGCTCTTAGCTATAAGCTGCCCAGCTTTTTCTCAGTCATCTGACCAATATTCCATTCCCGAACTATACCCTATCATAATTATGTATCCCATTCATGTGTGACAATGCTACAGTCCAATTTGAAGACCATGCTGATCAATACAATAGAGTCATAATGTCATAACCATTCATCACCATGGAAACTGTTTCTTAACAACCTCATGTGGCCCAAATGTCTATAAACACTCTTGTTGCTAACCATGCTCACACCTGGTTCCAACCTAAACTATAACAAAAGACTGTGACATCATCACTTCACTAGAGCTTACTCTGTGGAGATTTTAGGGATAGGTAATCTCTTTTTATAGACAGATACCTCAGAGATGTCTTTGCCAATCAGTGAAGAAAGTGCTGTTGCAGCTTTGTTGGAATGAGGGTTAAAAGGCAAAGCTTTAGGAGTGTGGGATTTGCAAAGAGAAATCACATATCTTCAGTATCGAGAGGAAAAAACAAAGAAGGGATCGTACATAGAATTCTACTTGTTACAGTCAAAATCATGTTATTAGGAAACACTGATAAAGATGGGAAAAATAACAATAATTTGTACAAAGAGAATATTTCTGCTTTTTAACTTCCTATGCTGCTTTGTGAAGATCAAGCTAATGCAGTGGTAATCCCCTTAGGAAAGTTACACAATCAAGTAATATACGCTGTACAATGTACAAGTGTATTGTGTTTTTCAGAGATGATCCATTTTACAGTTTATGGCAGTGATGTACAAAAATAAATAAAATCAAGCAAAAAGGTCATGCTAACATAGGCTGTAAAATTGTTTCTGAAGTCCTAATTAATCTGGGATTTGTCAGCGACCTGAGCTCTCCAAAACCAGATGAGGGAACTTGGCTGTGTCACATTTGGAGACTTCAAATCATGTAATACAGGTGACTCTTGTTTTTACAAAGTCCTAGGAACCAGCAATTTTGTTTGTAATACATGTATTGAAATTTCATCATTGTGGAACAGTTGAGTATATAGATGATAAATGTGGGATCTGAATTTTACTTTTTGTAACGATAATTTCTTTAATACATGTAATTGTGTTCATTATAACAGGAGCACAATGAACAGGTGACTCCTCATGGAGTCCTCAGGAGAGGCTTCTTTTTTTTTTTCCCCCTGTTGTATCAAAATTTTATTAAAGCCGAGCAGTAAAGTTTGTGAAAACATAAACATAATAATTTTGCAACTCCCTCAGTTTTTGAGCATTTGACTTGACATATGGCACATGTGACCACTATAAAGTTTAAATATTCAAAACACATATTTTGTCGATGTTCAACAGTGTGTTGTTATGCCTACAACAGTACATGTATTTTTTTCGATAAAAATCATAAAAATATATTTTGGAGTGAGCTAACTCCCTCTGCTTTAAGTGGGAATATCAATCAGATTAAGTGATACAGTTGTACTTCTAAATCAAATTATTTCCATAATTTCCTTTCTATGTATGATAGAAATAAAACATGCAAAGAGTACAACACAAACACTCTATGTTCATTTATTCTTCATTTGTGAGTATAGTGTAGTCTGAATTGGAAGTGCATTGTACACAATGTAGGAGAGACGAGTTTTCTTGTTGGTTCTGTATGTGTGTGCTAGTCAGTGTGATCCATAGCGAGTGTTGTAATTTTCTTGACTAATTTGTGAGAACGTTTGTTTGTTTGTTTGTTTGTTTGTTTGTTTCTTTTGTGTGTGTGTGTTTTGTATTTCAATCCATCTTGAGAAGAGTAACAGTGAGGAGTGAGGAGTTTTTTTTTGTACATGATTTGCTTTGTTTTGCTTTGTTTGTGTTTTTTCTTTACTTCATCCTGTTCGTTTGTTTGGTTTGTGTGGGGTGTTAAGTGTTTTTTTTTTTTTTCTTAGATTTATTAATGTGATTTTGAGGAGTGAGGAGTTTTTTGTACATTTTTTTTTTACTTCCTCTTGTTTACTTCATCCTCTTTCTCTTGGATTTATTGTGTGTGCTGGTGAATGTGATGTGTTGTAATTTTCTTGAGTAATTTTTTAGTATGTGTGTGTGTTTTTTTTTTTTTCTGTGATTTAATGATGAGAAGAACAATACTGAGAAGACTGAGTGATTTTTGAGGATGTTTATTTTTTTTTATCTTCATGTTCTTCGGTGTATGTTGTTTTTTTTTCTGTGATTTAATGATGAGAAGAAAAATACTGAGAAGACAGTGATTTTTGAGGATGTTTATTTTTTTTTTCTTCATGTTCTTTGGTGTATGTTGTTGACTGTGATGTGTTAAAAATTTCTTGAATGATTATTTTTTTAGTGTGTGTTTATTTTTTGTGTGATTATTTTTTAATGTGTGTTTTACTAGTAATTTCTATCATTTTTTTTTACTTCATGCTCTTTGGTATATGTTGTTGACTGTGTTGTGTTGTAAATTTCTTGAATGATTTTTGAATGTGTGTTTTAATTTTTAATTTTAAATGTGATGTGTGAATGTGATGTGTGGTGTTTTATTTATTTATTTATTTTTTTTTTGATTTATTGTGCTGGTAAATGTGATGTATGAATGTGATGTGTTGTAATTTTCTTGAGTGATTTTTTAGTATGTGTGTGTGTGTGTGTGTATATATAAATTATTATTATATTTTTTATGACTTAATGATGAGAAGAACAACATTAATCAGTGTTTTCTATGTCACATTTCGTTATGGAATTGTTTGTGAGAATAAGGTTGAATTTGTGATGGGTTGAGATGTGCTATGTGTTCTTGTATGGTTCTTGACGTGCTACTGGTGTGTCGCCGTGTGTGTGTGTTCTTGTAGAGGATCATCATGATGTGCTATGTGTATTCTTGTATGAATTGGTGTGTATGTGTGTGTGTGTCAATCATGTATGGGGTTGTAATGTGCTATGTGTGTTCCTATCAGCTGTATGGATGTGTGTGGGTGTTCCTGTGTGTGTGTGCAATGTGGGTGTTTATGTGTATTGGGTGGTTGCGTGGGAGGGGCTTGTGCCACACGTCCACTCATGGCGGCCATCAGGGAGAATTCCGCCCGACCATCCGGGGGTTGCATCTCTTTTATTGACTTTTGAATGTTCTGCATGAATGATCCGAGAGTAGCCTAGTCTTCTCTTGCCAGCCGCTTTCTCTAAAATCTAGAGAATAAAGTGTCCCAGCAGCACAGTCACATTTTGTTGGGTGATATGAAAAAAAGACTAGAGGTAGAGATCTGCTTTATTGTCTGCCCACGATGTAGTCACACAATAAAGAATTAACCCTCTTGGAACCGCAAATCCCAAATTTCAGCGGTTCTCTATAGAGTGCACAACTGGTTGTCATAGTGATGCCAGTATTTAACCCCTATGATACCACCGTCGCTGACAAGGATCTTTAATACCAAGTAGGCCTATTCTTCCAGTATGGTCAAGGGTTTAGTGAATTTCAAAAGACTGGGGTGGATATGCCAGCAGGTGTTTTTTGTTCTTTGTTTTTTTGTTTTTTTTTATGTGTGTGTTTGGTTTCTTTTTTCTTTAATTACATGAATTGCGTGAGAATGCCACTGTTTAGTGTGAAGCCTTTCGGCCCGCACTACGCATTGCGGCCAGGACAGGAATAGGTGCAAAGTGTAATCTGAATGCATGTGTTATGCCCCACCCATAACACTTTCAAAGCAAGACTCGAGTATTTCCACTCTCATATTCAGTAAGCCTACGTGAAATTTGAGGTGCACGCTAATATTTATATTATTATTTTTTATTTATCACTCTTTTTATTTCATTTGGCATTTCGACATAAAATAGGGCCTATATAAAATGATAATCATAAAGAATGTGGTGATTCTAGGCCTGTACATACAGAGCATTGCTAGCACGTAGAGGAGAAAAAGGCAAACTTTGCCCTAATCAGCTCACAAAAAAAATATACTGTATTACATAACTATGTGCTGTTAGCAAGATAAGCTCAATAGCATGTTTATGGCTATGAAATACAAATTGTAGTACTTTTTATTGCTCGTTTCTAAGATGCTTTTAAGACCACGACGCATAGAATTATAGCAACAAAAAGACACTATAACCCCTTCGTGCCAAATCCCTAGTTCCAGAAAGCTTTATTCGGAGAGGTTGGCAATGTACATGTATTGCAATGACAGTTGCCCGTTTTTAAACCTACCCGTTGAAACCTGCCCGTAGCTAAAAAGAACTTTTACACCATGCAAGTAGAGTCTTCTAGTAGGGTCGATGGTTTAATAGCGAAGTTCAATGACTGGAGTAGACAATGGATAGTGCAAGCCGGCTTAATGTAAAGTACTTTCAAAGCATTGTACACGCGGTGATACACTGCAGTAGTGTATAGGGCAGTCTGGTGGCGCCACCCGCCACGCCCACGCACTCCATAGACATTGCCACAGCAGCGACAAGTCTTTTCCTGGGCATGCACGGTCACACATGAAATTGAATATCGCAGATGCCATGTTTTCGGTTTTTTCTTTGTCGTTGTTTTGTTTTGTTTTTTGTATAGCCCAATCATACAAATCATACAAATATATTTTGGAGTGAGCTAACTCCCTCTGCTTTAACCCTAATCAGGCTGGGGGGGGGGGGGGCGGAATCCGCCCCCCCCCCCTCGACGTTTCGCGCAATATCTTCGCAGCGCGATAAGCTCCCGCTGCGATGTTTCATGACTTTTTTCTTTCAAGTATCGCGCAACTTTTGAGACCAAAATTGTTGCGCCCGCGCGTACCGTTTTGACGCGACGCCCGTTCGAAAAAAATTTGTCAACCCCAAAATTGCTCCAAAACGTGATTTTGTGTACAAATCCAATGCAAATTGTGTTTTTTTTTTTCAATTAATTCACATAAAAATTAATATCTTGACTTAGAATGGACGAAATTAATTCATTTTAGCATAATAAAGCTTCGAAAAATGGCTGTGACAAATTTTGGCCAAAACAAACAAAAACAAAAGGTCGAAAAAGAAATACATAAGAAATTCAAAAAACAATCAAATACATAAGAAATTAATTTCGATACAGATTTTTTTTTTATCCTATGTCTCAGGAGAATGATACAAGAAACATTTTTAAAAAGAATTAGCTTAATTAGAGCATTAATAAGTGATTTAGAGCCCAAAACTGATTTTATGCATAAATTACAATAAGTAATTAATATAAAATATAAGAAAAATTTTTCGGAGAAAGCAAGCATACATTTTGATAGTATACATCGCGGGCGTCGCGTGTGCCGATTTTCGGCGCGATCACACGTTCCATAGGCGAGATCTATAGCATAGCCAAAAAAGCCCAGCCTGATTAGGGTTAAGTGGGAATATCAATCACATTAAGTGATACAGTTGTACTTCTAAATTAAATTATTTCCATAATTTCCTTGCTATATATGATAGAAATAAAACATGCAAAGAGTACAACACAAACACTGTATGTTCATTTATTCTTCATTTGTGAGTATAGTCTGAATTGGAAGTGCATTGTACACAATGTAGGAGAGACAAGTTTTCTTGTTGGTTGGTTCTGTATGTGTGTGCTAGTCAGTGTGATCCATAGCGAGTGTTGTAATTTTCTTGACTAATTGTGAGAGTGTTTGTGTGTGTGTGTGTGTGTGTGTTTTGTATTTCAATCCATCTTGAGAAGAGTAACAGTGAGGAGTGAGGAGTTTTTTTTTGTACATGATTTGCTTTGTTTTGCTTTGTTTGTGTTTTTTCTTTACTTCATCCTGTTCGTTTGTTTGGTTTGTGTGGGGTGTTAAGTGTTTTTTTTTTCTTAGATTTATTAATGTGATTTTGAGGAGTGAGGAGTTTTTTGTACATTATTATTATTATTTTTTTCTTCATCCTCTTTCTCTTGGATTTATTGTGTGTGCTGGAGAATGTGATGTGTTGTAATTTTTCTCGGATTTATTGTGTGTGCTGGTGAATGTGATGTGTTGTAATTTTCTTGAGTAATTTTTGAGCATGTGTGTGTGTGTGTGTGTGTGTTTTCATTTTTTCTGTGATTTAATGATGAGAAGAAAAACACTGAGAAGATTGAGTGATTTTTGAGGATGTTTATTTTTTTTTTCTTCATGTTCTTCGGTGTATGTTGTTGACTGTGGATGTGTTATAAATTTCTTGAATGAGTTTTTTAGTGTGTATTTTAATTTCTATCATTTTTTTTTTCCTTCATGCTCTTCGGTATATGTTGTTGACTGTGTTGTGTTGTAAATTTCTTGAATGATTTTTGATTGTGTGTTTTAATTTTCAATTTTAAATGTGATGTGATGTGTTGTGTTTTAATTTTTCTTGGATTTATTGTGCTGGTAAATGTGATGTGTGAATGTGATGTGTTGTGATTTTCTTGAGTGATTTTTTAGTATGTGTGTGTGTGTGCTGGTAAATGTGATGTGTGAATGTGATGTGTTGTGATTTTCTTGAGTGATTTTTTAGTATGTGTGTGTGTGTGTGTGTGTTTGTATACATATATAATAGTATTATATTTTTATGACTTAATGATGAGAAGAACAACATTAATCAGTGTTTTCTATGTCACATTTCGTTATGGAATTGTTTGTGAGAATAGGTTGATTTTGTGAGAGGTTGAGATGTGCCATGTGTTCTTGTATGGTTCTTGACGTGCTACTGGTGAATGTGTGTTCTTGTAGAGGGTCATCATGATGTGCTATGTGTATTCTTGTATGTATTGGTGTGTGTGTGTGTGTGTGTGTGTGTGTGTGCCAATCATGTATGGGGTTGTGATGTACTATGTGTGTTCCTATCAGCTGTATGGATGTGTGTGGGTGTGTGGGTGTGTGTGGGTGTTTGTGCGTATTGGGTGGTTGCGTGAGAGGGGCTTGTGCCACACGTCCACTCATGGCGGCCATCAGGGAGAATTCCGCCCGACCATCCGGGGGTTGCATCTCTTTTATTGACTTTTGAATGTTCTGCATGAATGATCCGAAAGTAGCCTAGTCTTCTCTTGCCAGCCGCTTTCTCTAAAATCTAGAGAATAAAGTGTCCCAGCAGCACAATCACATTTTGTTGGGTGATATGAAAAAAAGACTAGAGGTAGAGATCTGCTTTATTGTCTGCCCACGATGTAGTCACACAATAAAGAATTAACCCTCTTGGAACCGCAAATCCCAAATTTCAGCGGTTCTCTATAGGGCTATAGAGTGCATGTACAACTGGTTGTCATAGTGATGCCACTTTTTAATCCCTATGATACCACCGTCGCTAACAAGGATTTTTAATACCAAGTAGGCCTATTCTTCCAGTATGGTCAAGGGTTTAGTGAATTTCAAAAGACTGGGTGGATATGCCAGCAGGTGTTTTTTGTTCTTTGTTTTTTGTTTTTGTTTATGTGTGTGTTTGGTTTTTTTTTTCTTTACATGAATTGCGTGAGAATGCCACTGTTATGTGTGAAGCCTTTCGGCCCGCACTACGCATTGCGGCCAGGACAGGAATAGGTGCAAAGTGTAATCTGAATGCATATGTTATGTCCCACCCATAACACTTTCAAAGCAAGACTCGAGTATCTCCACTCTCAGATTCAGTAAGCCTACGTGAAATTTGAGGTGCACGCTAATGTTTATATTATTATTTTTTATTTATCATTCTTTTTATTTCATTTGGCATTTCGACGTAAAATAGGGCCTATATAAAATGATAATCATAAAGAATGTGGTGATTCTAGGCCTGTACATACAGAGCGTTGCCAGCACGTAGAGGAGAAAAAGGCAAACTTTGCCCTAATCAGCTCAAAAAAAAAAAAAATACATAACTATGTGCTGTTAGCAAGATAAGTTCAATAGCATGTTTATGGCTATGAAATACAAATTGTAGTACTTTTTATTGCTCGTTTCTAAGATGCCTTTAAGACCACGACGCAGATATAGCAACAAAAAGACA